>JANHFX010012906.1:8329-39642 GCA_027560015.1 Chloroceryle amazona | reverse complement strand
TACTGCTTGGCTTTAGACCCCTTATCCCCTTCCACATCGACTTGTTTTACCAAAAAACCACACCCCCCAAACCCATTTTTCACGAGTTATTTTTTTTTTTTTTGTTTCCCCCCCCCCCCCCCCCCCGTTTTCCCTTCCCCTATTAATTTCTTTTCTGCTTTCCAGGATACCCTAGCAAGAGACTATAATGATTGTATTCCTTGTAACTGTGTCATTCGGTGCTCTACATAGAGACTAGTAAGAATTACTATTATAGTTCATGAATGTTTTGTTTTCTTAATGCTTTAATTCTCAATAAATTATTTTGTCAGGAATATAATTTAATTTTGCTTTCAACACAGCCGTATGTCTTCTGGTAATGGTAGTGATGAACTGTTGTAATAATTAAATTTAAAAGCTATTTGAAAGGTAAAGCAAGTTATTATTGACATTCTCCTTTTTGTGGACTAGGTTTTGTAGCTATTTTTCAGTACAGTTCAGGGAAAGCGCAGATTGGAAATGCACTGAACAATTGTCTGTCCCTTTGTGAGACATTTTAAAATTCATTCTTGTAGCTTACAGTAACTGCCTTACATGACCATGAATATGCTTTTTAATTCAGATGGGAATAACTTCCCTTGTAAGTTACATGTGGCACCCACTGCCAGCTTTCTCAGTTGAGCATACTACTCTAGGCCCTGCTGTTTGATAGAGGTGTTTGACATTTTCTGTTTGTCAGTCTTTAATGTTATTACTATTAAGCTACCACATTAATTTTAGATGTGTATTCTTCTATTTTGTAAGTATACTTCACATCTTCGGAAATTATTCTAGCTGAAAAGTAATACAGATATTCACATTGGAAGTTATGTTTTTGTTCTGTAATATAATTGAGAAAGAAGGAATCTATCTTTGATAACAGTCAATTGCATTGTGAAATTTGTTTTACTTTTTTACAGGAAAAGCTCTTGTCCAGATCTCTTCAAAGAGGTGAAGATCTTCAGTTTGATCAGGTAGGAGACGTAATTGAAGGCAGTTTTTATTGGATTAAGGTGGCCTCTCTTTTTGCAGAGCAGTTTGACTGTTGTAAGAACTCAGAACATTTGTGCCTGAATTAGCATTGGAAGATTTAGACCTTGAATGTTAGACTTTATTTTCCATTTTAGAATATGATAGTAAGAAACTACTGGAATAAATTAGCTATTTGAAGGTAGCAATAAAAGCTGCTGGAGGAAAGGTGCTGAAATATGGTAGGGGACAAAAAGGCTTAATTTATTTCTATTTCTGTTAAAAGGCTTTGTGAAACTTCAGACTATATCACTTATTGTTTCAGGGTTTGGGTTTCTGCTTTTATAAGCAAATAGTGTTAATTTCAGTAACAGTGCTGTCACTGAGTGCTTTTTGATTCTATGGCAGAACGCATAAGGTCTGTTCAGAGTGTTACTTTGTCCTTTGCTGAGTATATAGTTGCACTGTTCTATTCTGTTTCACATACCATAAGTGAACTGTACGTAGAATAACTGTCTGCTCAATTTATTCATGCTTATTGTCTCTATTTCTAGTTCATTTGTAGTATGGGCATGTTTTTGCTGTGTAATTACTTCTGGCAATGGAGAGGCAGCATTCGGATAAAGTCTCATAAATTACCTATTCCCATTCTTAAATGTTACTGAATAGCATCTTATTGTATGAAATTTAGTGTTCTGTCCATATTTTCTTTATCTGAGTTTTTGTTTTATGCTTTCCATTACGCCTTGGATATAGGTATAGGACATTGCAGTGAAATCTGTGGACCTACCCCTGGTTTTCAGTTAAAAGCCATCTGAGCACCTCTTTTCTCTCCTCCCAAAAGAGAAACAAGCGATAGCATGTAATATATTGCAGATAATTTCCTTTTCAAAGAAAAACAAAAACAAAACCACCACTAAAAACCTCACACTGCCTTTTAATGTTTTCTAATCTAACCTGCTGTAAGGCCATTATTCCTTAAAGAAAGTTTACTCAGAAGCAAGGAAGAGGAGTGAAGAGGGACAGGGCTCTTGTGCTCTGTGGAAAGCATACTTCAAGATCTGCCAGCTCTGTCTGCCCTGCTCCCTTGTCCCTGAGAGCTGTTTGCCAAGGAGCTTTATTGACTAACTCCTTGATGAGCTGGAAGTTTGCTTTCCTAAAATTCAAGCTCCTAACTTTACCCCCTGCCTGACCCATGTCCTTCAGGACTGTGAACTCCACTAGTGCATGATCACTACAGTCACCGATTTACTCACTTGCATTAGTGATCTTCAGGTCCAGTATTGTATCTGATCTTCAGTGCATTACAGGAGTCTCCTGTAAAACCTACAGCTCGTTGCACTACTTTTCCAGCAGATGTCTGGGTGGTCAGAGTCCAGATGCCTCCTGTAGCTGGAGTAAGACTTTGTCAATAGGCTCGCCTTGATTGGGCATCCTGTAGCAGGCACAAACCACAAGGTTCCCTTTGGTGTTGTCCATCTCTAATTCTTGCCCATAAGCTTTCAATCCATTTGTGGCTATTATTCAGTAACAGCTCTTCACGCACTGTCCATTTCTTGATGTACAGGACAATGCCTCTGCCCCTCCTTCCTCGCCTGTCCCTCCTGAGTAACCTATAGTCAGCAATAGTTGTACTCCATTTAATGGTACTGAGGAGCAGTGCAGAAGCAGGCAGAGTATGAAGAGATTGGCAAAGTATGAGAGAGAGGAGGATCCAGAGTGTACAGCCACAGCATCTAGCAGAGAAGCTAGAGCTGTTGCTGGGCCAGCCTTTTCTGCCAGAGAAGTTTAAGGAGTTAGAAATTTGGGTCTAAAAAGTGACTTTTGCTGTACTGATAGGGCATCTGAGCTAGTAAGTGTTGTACTTTGTAAATAAAAAGAGTAGGATAGAAACATAAGGAGGATTCTGGAAGTAAGAGTGTATCTAGAGTGTATCAGTAAATGACGATGAGAAGAGATGGAGAAGGAAGGCCTATCATTTTGTCTGTCCCTATCACAAAAAAAAAAAAAAAAAGCTGTTTAATGAGATTTGTTGTAAGCAGAGCCAGATCGAGGGGGCTGCTGTTAGATCCAAGTGAGCAAAATCAATAGTTTTCATTAATAGTACAATTCTTTTGTTTGTTGTTGAGGTCTTAATTGGACCAAAACTATAAATTTAGCTAAAAGAGATAAAACTTGGAAAATGAGAGGATATTTTTATGTTGATACACTTCTGAACTGTTAAAAATATTAGCATTTCGGTACAAGTCCTTTCCCTTTATCATTCCCAGTGCATCAAGAAGTTACCAGAGAGGAATTTTTTTTTTTTAATAGAGAATATATCACATTTCTTAAAATATTTTTGCTTGTACAGCTTGGAACTGAAATAGCTATTTTTTTTCTTTGTTGTAGGAATCATACCTGACATTTTCCTACTCTTGTCCTAAGACAACAAAATTTATGATCCCACAGAAGCATTTCTTGGCCATCCCAGTGACTGAAAGCAGATGTGCCTCTGGGGTTCAGTCCTGTTCACAATTAGACACAACTTGAGCAATGTTTTCAGGATCAGGATTTTGCCCATGGCTGGAATTTGGGCTCTAGCATCTTACTGTGGTTTTGCCTCTCCTTACCTCTTGCTGTACTTTTGGGCATTTTTAGTGTTGCTACTGGCAATGTATGCCAGCGTTTAAGACTGGATCCTGCCTTGCTCTTTCATTCTGAGGTATATAAGTACATGTCATGATGACAAATGCGGCCCTAGCCTCTTGGACATTACAGGATCTCTGTGTAGGTGGCTGCTTTCAACTTAGACATAAATAAATGCTAAAACAAAAGGTTTTTCTTATCATTTATATATAAGATGATCTTGAATTTAGTATCAAAACAGTATGGTAAGTATTCTAAATAAAAAGAATAAGCATATAGCTCATGCTCTGCTTGGCACCTATGTAATATGAGGAAAGATTTAATCTGCCTGATAATTCCAATGTTTTTATCATTAGAATGTTAAGGTTGCAAAACTGTGCAGGAAATAAATAATTATAAAGCAAAACTGTTTTTGCATTTCAAGAGGAAAATGCTTTGTAGTGCCAGTAATTTCTGGGTTTAGCACTTTACCAATGACAACTTTTTTTTAATGTGCACAATACAGCTTGTTTCTGTGGAAGATGATGTAAATTGCCTAACTGCTGGAATGTTTATGAATGATCATAGTATTAATATACGGTGTAAAATTCTAGGAAAACCAAAGGACAAGGTTTAGTAAAACTTAAAATGCAGTTTTCATCTTTTTTTTTTTCTACTCATAAACCCATCAGTTCAGTAGGAGGGCAGAGGAGCAGAATTGCTTGGCGCAGTTATTTTACATTGACAGCACAAGTTAACTTGTTTGGTTAATCTGTTCCTGTCCTGTTGTGTGTGTAGTTGTTGTATGAACATAACTCTGTGTGATGTATTTGGCATATTATTTTTAGAGAGAGAGAAATTAATGTATTTCCTCAGTGTTTAAGTTGTTAGGGGTATGGGAATTGACAGTAAATTCTGAAGGCAAAGCACATTTTGGATCACAGTGGTTGGTGACAAAACCCTTCTTTGTCAAGTTTAGCTTTTGCTTTCATTCTAAGGATTACCAGCTGCACTGATGATTTTATGCGGTCTAATACCTTCAGTACCTCACGAGGAGGGCTTGTTCTTTCTACTTCATGAATTTATTTATTTTTTTCCCGAAAAAAATCTATTAATGGTTTTCACTTGTGATTCCTGCTCATGGCTGGAGTGAGGTGAACATAGATGCCTGAGTACTTCAAGCAGATGCAAGCAACAGGCATTTCTTGCACATGAAATCTCAGTGAAGATTTTTCAAAGCTTAGTCTTTGAGTTCTTTTTTTTCTGATGCTTCCTTTTACTGAAGGATAATAGTTTTACTAGTAGCCCACAAGTTTCTCAGATTTCCTCATAGTTTTTCTTTCCTCTTCTCTCCCTCTTCACAAGTGTTCCCTATTGTTTTTCTCCTAAGGAAGTTTGTCAGATCTCTGTCACATCAGAAAGTTCTCTTGAAAAACATCTTAATTTGCATGCATTCCATTTCGTCACACATATAAGGTAACCTGAAAGTGGTAAAATTGATCTGGTCTGACGTATGCTGCTTGGTTGACTGGGTATTTATTTTATATAGATACTGGTGCGCAAGGAACAGGTTTTCAACATGACTGGTTTCCAAACCAAGTCATAAAGATTTCAGCATATATTAAGAATGAAGATACTCTCAAAATTTAATCTTTGTTCTGAGATGCAAGTCATTATAGCAAGCCTACAGAGTATTTCTTGCTCCTGTTCTTTTCTGCATTAAAAAGGCTTTGTGTGGTTCTGTGTTGCCTGCAATAACTGCCTTCATCTTTCTCTGCAGTTAGCTCAACATGTGTGCCCCTCCTGCAGCAGGCATGCCTAGTTTTATCCATTGAATCCCTTTATAGTGAGTGTCCTATTGCCAGATGATAATAATAAGGAAAAAAATGTCATCAATCTTGTAAACATATCTTAACGAAACTTAGTTTCTGTTCAGCTTTGGAAAATATGTAGCTTGTATTGTATACTGTGACTTCAAGTTATATGAACCTACAGAGTAAGAATATGAATTTACTTACTTTGAGGAAGTTTCTCCACTTGTTTATATAATTAAATAATTTTCAGCGAGTCAAGAATACTACTTCATTCTTGTAACTTGAATAGCTGACTGGTTAACAAGCTGAGTAAAGTATTCAGATTGTTGAAAGAGGTGCCCCAGAGGCTTCCATGTGGTTAAGCTGCCTCATCCCTTCTCCAAACCTGAAAAATCAAGATTCTTCAAATGAGGACAAAGAAATAATGGCATTGATGTTATCTTGAGTTTCTGGAATAATAGATGTTATAGCATGAGGATGGCTTATATTGAAACCTCTTATTTGAAAGGTGCAAGTGGTAATTAAAAAATGGAATCGATGAGCAACCTGGTAACTTTCCTTTTCCAGTCAGTGTTAGGGGTTGGGCTTGCTCCCTGCTGCCTCCTGGCAGGATGTTGGTAGCTGCTCTGTGCTGTCTTTCTCTAGTAATTTTTCTCCCCAAGCCTGAGCACTGGTGAGTTCTGCTAAAGTTAAGTTAAAGGAAGCCTAGAGAATTTAGATTTCATACCATGTTAAAGTCTTCTTTCTGTAATGGTTTCTGTTGCCACTGTTTCATGGGTAAGTATACAACTCATATGGGTTTTCTAAAAGTGAGCAGCAGGAAGGGGAGTTACGCTGAAAGTAAATATAGCTTGAGATTTAGACCAGTCAAATGTATTAAAAGTAGACTAGAATATCTAAAAGGCTCTTATTTTTGTCTGTGTAATATACAAAGAAGCATGTTTTGGAAAGGTTACATAATTGCTCCGTTTAGGACGGTATCCTATTCTATGTCCTTTGTAATCTAAAAGTACTTAACGCTTCAGAGATACAGAGAGAACATTTGGGGACATCTTAAAGTCTCTGCTGTTTTCCCAATCTTCTTATACAGGTTATCTGTATAAATTTAGGATTCTGGGATTCCTGTGAGCTTTGGAACACTTTGTTTAAACTTATCATAATTAACTTAGTGTCATGCAAAAATTATTTTAAGGGTCTTTTCCACCTTAAATGATTCTACGATATTTGTCCTAGGTGAAAATGATACATAAAGTTGCTGCTTTGTAAAATTATATGATACATGGTTTTAACATTAAAAACCAATCTGAAAGAATTACTATAATTCAAGAATTTTTAGGGTTTGTTGTTGTCAGGTTTTTTGGTTGGTTGGTTTTGGGGTTTTTTTGGTCATGCTAAACTATTTCTCTTCTTTTCAGTTGATAAGCTCTATGAGCTCAGTAGCAGAGCACTGTCTCCCCTCCTTATTACGCACCTTGTTTGACTGGTACAGGCGTCAAAATGGAACAGAAGATGAATCTTACGAATACAGACCTCGGTCTAGCACAAAATCAAAGGGGTAAGAGTCTTCCAAAAGTCTATTTGATATTTTTCTGTGCTTTCTTGTAAAAAAAAAAAAATGTGTGCTTTGTACTTCCTTGACAAGTATTTTGTATCTGGGTCTGTCATTAATTAAATGTGTGTAGAAGGAGTGTTGGGCTTCTTTGAGGTAGTGTATTTAACTTGGGTAGATGATTTGCATCAAGTGACTTAATGATTTTGATGTTGATATACAGAAGGAATTTGGATACTAAGATAATTGGTTGGTTTTTAAATCATTTTGGTTATTGGCAGGTCCTTTTAGGAGGGGACAAGATTTCAGTGCTGCATCAATCCCTAAAGTCTTTCTAACCATCCATTTATACATGTGTGAAACAATGATTGCATGAAAGACATGTATACCGCTTCTCTGGAATATTTGTGTTTGGTCTTGTGTATGATGCCTGTGTTTTTGATTTCTTAGGGATGACCAACAACGTGAAAGAGATTATCTACTTGAAAGGAGGGACTTAGCTGTAGATTTCATTTTTTGTTTAGTTTTAATAGAGGTTCTAAAACAGGTAAGCACTTTTACTTTGGCAAACTTACTTTAATCTTCTGGTTTTTATGGCAGTTTTGAGCGTTCCTTTAAATTTTTACATTAAAAATTTAGAGCATATATATGATGAGCATATGCAAGACTGTAGTTATACTCTCAGTTGCATAAAGTCTTTGGCCTCTCCTGTCTTGTCATTACATGCTTCCATTATTTCAGTTGATATGTCTTGGATCCACTAAGTCAAAGCTGCAGATGTACTGCAAAAAGCAAAACTGTGAAAAATAACATATTTCTTTATGTTCAGTACCACTTGTCTTTGTAAACATTTTTGAAATATAATGTGAAATCATTACATCATTACATCATTTTAATCTTGTCAATGGACAAGATTAAAATGTCAACTTTTAAAAAAAATTAGAAAGAGTTTGTAAATCTGCTTGCCTTTATAGTATAGCACTAGATGATGTCACACAGAATTTCTGTTAATATAAAATTTGTAATGGTGTGTGGACAAGAGGATGGAATTTGGCTTAAAAAATGGCAACATTTTTTTCTTGCATTTTTTGAGGGGAGAAGATTAATGTAAGAAACAGTACGAAACATGAAACAGACTTCAGCAAATTTCATGTTTCAAATACTTAAGTAGTTTGTCTTTTATGTATAGATACATGAAAATTAAATGGCTTTCTGTGCTAAGTAAAGCAAGGACTATGGATTGGTTTGCAAATAATTTGTGGGAGATTTAAATTTATGTAGCTGTGCAGGACACATTTGTGATACAGGGAAATATGAAACCAGTAAAACAAAAGAGCTGCCTATTTTTCTCTGAGACACCAACCAATCATCCAAAGTGATAGTCCTGTACGGCTTACACAGAGATGCAGAGAACAGTATTACAATCGTCACATTCTTGTGTGTGAGTGTTTTGCAGAAAGTCTTTACTTCTTGCTTTCTCTCTGCATTAATTTTCTTTCAGTGTGAAAGAAAAAGGGAAATGGAGTATGTTGTTTAGGATTGCAGGGCTGTATGGGTTGCTTCTGCATTTTGAACTGGTACTGTTTTTTTCTGCTGAGTAGAGTACATGTTGCCAGTGATTCAGATCTCAGGAGAGGTGCCAGAGTTTTGGTTTTGAAGAGAGTCTGTGGTGCTCCACATAATGTTTGGTGAGCCTTTCACACTTGTACTTCAGACAAGATTATGAACTCTCATAGGATCAAAGGCTGAGGGAGCTGGGTCTCTTTAGCTTGGAGAAGAGGACACGGAGGGGTGACCTCATTAATGTTTAGAAATATGTAAAGGACGAGTGTCAGAGAGAGAGACAGGCTCTTCTCAGTGATGTCCAATGATAGGACAAGGGGCAATGGGTGCAAACTGGACCATAGGAGATTCCAAAGAAATTTAAAGAAAAACTTTTTAGTGGTGAGGGTGACAGAGCTCTGGAACAGGCTGCCCAGGGAGGTTGTGGAGTCTCCTTCTCTGGAGACATTTAAAACTCACCTGGACACGTTCCTTTGTCACCTGCTCTAGGTGGTCCTGCTCTGGCAGGGGGGGTTGGACTAGATGATCTTTTGAGGTCCCTTCCAACCCTTAATATTCTGTGATTCTTTGAAGATAGGTTTTTTCCCGATGAGGACATTTTCCTCTGCTAAAGACTTGCAATGGGCCTCTAAACATAGTTACACCACTTAAGAAAATCCTTTGACCAATTTAGTATTAAAAGTTATCTAAAAGGAGGTTTTGTATGTTCTGGTTGTAGCATGAATCTGCAATTAGGCAGTCAAACAAAGTGCAGGAAGGATGGCTTTTTATCAATAAACATATTTACATTCACATTACATCCACCCTTCTGGGAGCCCTGTAGTTGTGTAATTCTTAGGAACTGGTTTTATAGGGTGCAAAGGGTATGATCCAGCCCTTTCTTTAACAGAGCAGCTGGAGAGGGGGTGCCAGACATGATCTGTGTAGGAACAAAAATCTTTTGTATAAGTGTCTACATATTACTGATTGTACGAATATCCATATAAATAGCTAGTTCCAGTAAGCGGAAGTTCTTGGACAAATAGCTTTGTTGATGCAGAAGAGTATGAAGTTTTCGAGGAATAAGAACTTCATTTTACATAGACAAGACACTAATCTTCTAATACTTTTTAGTGAAAAAAATAATCACTCTTAAGCAGTAATGTTAAGTAGGGTAATCCTAGTCCCTACTTAAATTGCTTTGAATTTTTAAAGTTATTATTAATTCATAATTATATATAGTGGTTTTTTTTTTAAGAATACATTTGATTTTTAAGCAAATGTTTTCTTTTAATCCTGAGAAAAATGGTAATGTAGAGAACCTCGGTTAAAAAGCGCCTTCTAATTAATGCTTGGTTTTGGTTTCCAAAAAATTGTTACTTATGACTAGGAGGATTTTTATGTTTGATCTGCTTTCATCTGCATAAAGTCTAAAATGGAGATGATCATCTCTTGTGCATTCTTATTTTTTGGTTTTGTCTTTCATACTGAGATGAATTGCCTTTTGAGGTTAAATCTGAGGTAGTAACACCACAGAAAGTAGAAAGTGTGGAAAGAGTTAACCTAGTCTGATGACAAATTCATAGTGTTTATATTACTGTTTTTTATTTTATTATGAATTTCATCCCTAAAAGCCAGTACACAAAATAATTTAAGAGAATGTCAACACAGGTTGTGTAAATGTTCATATATTACAGAATTAACTTGATCTCACATGCCAACAAAGGATGTGTCCTTTAACGGCAGTGGAAGAAATTTCTACAGGCATCTCATAATACTCTTTATTTACTTCATGTGTACATATGTGTATAGATACATGCATAGTTACTTACATAAAAATTATATCTGCATTTCAGATACCTGTTCATCCAGTGCCAGATCCTTTAGTACATGAAGTTCTAAACTTGGCTTTTAAGCACTTTAAACATAAGGAAGGGTAAGCTTTGCTCGTGTACCTGAAGATATTTTGTATTACCAGCCTGTCCTTGATTGTTGTGATTGTGCTCCTTTGCCTCACATGTAACATGTTGGTGACAATCCTGTAAACAAACACTGATTGAGATCTTTAAACTAAAAACCTATCTGGAAAGAACACTGCTGTATTCAATATAATGCAGAGTTTGTTTTGCTTAGAATATACAATGTTTTGCATAGCCAGCCAGAATAAGAAAAGTCCAAATTTGGGTAACTGTAGTAAACTTCCTGTGCAGAATATGCGTCTTACGTCCGCTCAGTGAAGCTACATCACTTTAAATGTCACGCATAGATTTCATACTTAACTTCAATTATTTTTTATGGTAATAACCCACCTCACTATGGAACAACTTTTTTGTTTGTAATGGGGAACGTGCTTAGCGTTTAGAAGAACAAAGTTGTATTTAACACCTTTCCCCCCTGCCCAGGTATTCAGGAACCAACACTGGGAACGTGCATATTATTGCAGACTTATATGCAGAAGTGACAGGAGTTCTTGCTCAATCCAAGTAAGTTCAGTCTCTGACTCTTGCATTTGGAGAAAAATGGCACTAGATGCAAAGAGTTTTTGTAAGAGGGAGTTTATTAATGACCCCAATAAATAATCCCTTGTCAAGTGTAGTCCATTGTAACCTGGCATGTCTGTCTCATGTTCTTGCACAATAAATTTGAAGAAATCAAGAAATAATCTTGATAATCTAATCCAATAATCAGTACAACACTGAATTGCTTTGCTGTCAACTTTTAGGTGCAGGAAAAGGAGGCCTGGTATCAGTCAGTAGTTCTTGTTCAGTTAATGAGTATATTCTAATTTGCTGATGGTCAGAGACATTCTTAAATGCCTAGATTTTAGATATCAGGGTCCATCTTGCTTGTGTTTCATTTATTGTAGGTGTCGTTATCATTAAGAGAATAAAGAAATCGATTCAGAAATACAGACATCATATAAGTAACTAAGAATGCAGATAACTGCCATCTGTATCATCCCTTGTTCAGGTTTCAAGCTGTTAGGAAGAAGTTTGTCACTGAATTAAAGGAACTGCGACAAAAAGAACAGAGTCCTCATGTAGTACAAAGTATCATCAGTTTGATTATGGGAATGAAGTTTTTTCGAGTAAAGATGTATCCTGTGGAGGACTTTGAAGCGTCATTTCAATTCATGCAGGTAAATGAGTATTATGGCAAACTGGAATGAGCATAATTTGGATTAATTCATGAAACTACAATGATGCTTGCTGTGACCAGTCAATCACCACTCGTATGTCGTTCTTCATCCTTTTCTGTTTCGTTCGTAAGTTCTCAGTGGTATGAATCATTTGTTTCTCTGCTGTTCATGAGTACCTAACATAATGAGAACCTGATCTCAATTGTCTCAGTAAAGTGTCAAACCTGTAATATATGAATTTCTTCAAGACTAAATGAAAATGGGTAATGATCAAATAATTTTCTTTCTTTATGAAAGCAGTGTATTAAAAAAAACCTAACTTGATATATCTATTTTAACAGCTGAGAGGCCAAGAAACACTTTTGTTCAAAAAAACTCCATTTCAGTTAATTTTCAGAGAGGCTTAAAATCTTTTTGTTAGCTTCTCTTAGTTGTGGATTAAAAATTGTCCCAATGAATAACTTGCCCATTCTACACTAACTGAAGGTACGGCAACTTGGTCGTAAATTTATTAGAGGTATTTGTGCAGCTGTGGACATTGTTCTTAATCCCGAAGAAAATAACATACACATAGGTGCTTTAGATTCTGTCCAGAGTAGTTAGTTTGGTGTAGGGGAAGGTGAAAATGTCTATGGATTATTTATTTCTCTGTAAAATTTTCTTTTCATCAAAGTCATCTTGAAAATGAAAATGAGTACATAAAAGTAATAATATTAATTTCTAATAATTTCAATACAGGTATGCATTTATTTTTTTAGAACTTCAGAATAATGTGGGGGAAAATGTGCATACTTTCATTCTTTTATATTCTGTGTACTCTATATTCTGAGTAGAAACTAAATAGCTATCTGGTATTACAAATGTTCTCCTTTCAGTTTCTTTTTAATTGCTGTGGAAACAGGCTTTAAAGTTTCTAATGTTTTGTGAAGTTGGTATTGTCAAGAATGTAAGACTAACTTAATCACGCTGCACATTTTAAGTTCAGACTGACAATTAATGTGGTACTAGTGGATTTTATGGCATAGTGACACTTCTCTTCTTTTCTCTATTTTCCTAATGCTTCTTTGCTAAGGAATGTGCTCAGTACTTCCTGGAAGTAAAAGATAAAGATATAAAACATGCACTTGCTGGTTTGTTTGTGGAAATTCTCATCCCTGTGGCTGCTGTAAGTATTTTTAGAATTTTTTTCCCCTGCTATTCCCCTCACCTTCATTTACACTCTCATTAAAATTTCTTCCATTAATCCTCACAATACTACATTTTTACAGATTCAAAAATACTATTAAGTAAATTGCAAGCACCTGCATAATCTTTTGAAAGGAAATGTGCTGGTGTGCTTTGTGTACTAGCTAGTTTTCAGGCTTTTTTCACAGTTTCTTAAAGTTGTCTGTTTTCTAGACCCCTTTATCACTAGAGCGCTGTGTAATCTTATACTTGCTCGAAAAATTTAAATTTTCCTTGGTTTAATATTTGTTCACTCAAGGGTCTTACTGACTTTTCTTTAGAGCCGAGACCTTTTAAATTCTTCCTAGAATAAACTGAGATATGTAGCATTTTTACAGTTCGATAGGCTGAGTGTGAACTCCTGTGCAAGAAGGAAGAATCTAGGTTTTGGCTAATTAAATAAAAATTGTTCATAGAGGTGATTGTCCACTAGATGTAATCCTTGATGTGGAAGAGCAGTCAGACATCTTACATACGTTTTTTAAATCTAAAGCCAGAAATCTGACGTAGCAGCCACAATCAGGAAATAATCAGGATATCATCCAAGTGTTGGCTGTACAGTGCCTGTAATGCTGTTTGTGAGAATGATTGTGGACAGGTTCTCCACATTTCTCCCAGGCTGCTTTGCTCAATAGTGTAAAGCTTTGTCAACAGGGCAACAAGACGTTAGAGCAGCTCGGTATGCCTCAAGTTGACCATTTCCACAAGCTCGGAAAGTATCATCATAGCAGATTGGTGCTTGCTGTTATTGTTGTCTAAAATGATAGTTGCCATAACAAATGCCAGGCCACAGTGTTTGGCATGCTGTCCCAAAAAATAGCAGGTCATGGCTCCATGTTACTACTGATTATAGGGGCATGTCTTGTTACATATGGAGAACTGGGATGTGTAGATCCTGCTTTGTCAGATGGGATCTACAAAGACTAGTGTGCTGGGTGGGGATCTTCTTAAAGGCATGGCCACAAAGAGGTGCTGTTAGTAGTAGCTGCTTATTGATGAAAGTCTGGATCTTACCTGGATGTACTTAGACTCTTTTAGAGAAGAATTTCTTCTCCTTTTAAAGACTGAACACATTTGTCATTTAGAACTCCTTAGTTCCTTGGCAATTGGAGCGGGGGTGTGTAGTGAAAATACTTACCAGTTAGGTAAACAAAAATATTAGCTTGCAAAATCATCATTTAAATATAGTGAAAACTGCATGTACCAGAGTGCTTGGGAATTAGGACTATCATGTGGTGACTGGGGCAGGAGGTGGAGGATGGACACGGGACAGGTGGACTACACGCACATCAGCTATACAGAGTACCTGCACCGTTCTGTGGATCTCTTCCTACAAGCATAGCCTGGATGAGTGCTTTAAATGCTTGGTGAGGGAGGCTTTGTCTTTGCTCCTGACTCATTGAGTCTCTAATCAGTTTATACAAATAGAACTTCTTAAATAGAAGCAGAGCGCCCCATCCTAGTCTGAGATGCAGTTGAGAGACTTAGTCATTCTCTTGGAAGAGGAGAGATGCAAGTTTGAAGCTTTGTGAAGCAGATTAAGGAACTGAATCTAGAGTTTTCTGCATCTTGGATACGGAAAACTGCTTAAGTGAGGAGGCTGTTTTGGCATTGTGACTTCTTTACTGTCATTCTCTTGCTTAGTCATTCGGGCATTTTTAAATGTATAACCTGATTTCAACCCTACAGGTATGATGGATGACAGCATGTTTTACAGGGATGTTAAGGCTGGTCTGTAAGCCTAAGGTTATATCACAAAGCAACAGTGGGGTGCTGGCAACAAACTGACTAACTTCTCACGTGGAGTTAGCAGGGTACTGATTGAGATTAAGAATAGCAAAAGATAAATAATTATGGGGCATGCAGCAAGTGATTTAAAATATAGCTACTTTCTCATTTCATTCTTCTTGGATTTGTACACGTTACAGAGATATTATGCACTATTATTTTATACTTCCCCATTGTGAATGTTTTTAGAGTGTTCATATCAAGGTGGACATGACATTTTTAATAACTTTGAATAATAAATGTAACAAAAAATTACCTTATATTGTAGGGAAATTATGGGTATAGAGGATTCCATCCAGAAAAGCTAACCCTGTTTGCAACATCTCAATCCCCCAATTTGATAAATACAGCAGAAGCACAGTGTAAAGCAGTAGGTTGAGAATAATGTTTAAGTGCATCATTACAGGTATGCAGAGAGGAGCCTCATAGACTCACAGAGGTTTTGATAAAGAAGGGAGCTGCTTGCTTTGTGGAAAGAAGGCTGTTTATGTACGACACTCAAATAAAATAAATACACTCAAATACTTACCTAAAGTGAAATTTAACTTTTGAATATTATTGAATTCATGAACATCTTAATGTATATTTAAATTGCCTTCTGTATAAACTTTTAAATCCATTTGTATGTGTGTGGTTTTTTTAAACAGGCTGTTAAAAATGAAGTGAATGTGCCATGTTTGAAAAATTTTGTGGAGATGCTTTATCAGACTACCTTTGAACTGAGCTCAAGAAAGAAGCATTCGCTGGTATTTTAAAGAAATATTTCAACTTCTCCATTTTGCTCATCTTAGACTTTCAATCTAGTACATTATGAGGAAAAGCTAACAGCTATATTAATTTAAATCTTAACTCCTCAGTTCAAGTACAGTTAAATTCACACTGTGTATGTGTATTTGCTCTAATTTTGATTTGTTTATTTGTGCAATTTACATGCCCTAGTATCTCACTTGTGAGAATGTCTTGACATCCATTCTTGTGTTTGATTATTTTAATGGGTTTTAGTACAGGGTTATTTAACCTAATGTCTCTTCTAAAAAGAACTTGCTTTCAGGCAGCCTCTTTATTTAAATTATGTTTAATGAAAAGATGGTAGTGTCAGATGAGACTTTTCCAACAGAATAGCAGCCTGTTAATAGCCCTACTCTGCATGTTTTCTCCTCTCCCTATATACTTTGTTTTTCTTTTTCCACTATTTTTTATTATCTCTTTCAGATATAGATATCTTTTGTTTTCCCAAGGACTGTATCTTAGCAGGGATTTATAGCTCTTATTAATGCAGTATTTGGTAATTTTTGATGGCCATACCAGCTGTATTGATTCACTTTACTGGAAATGTAGTGCTATATTTTGCATTACAACTGACATATTCAGTAAACGCAAGTGAATTGAAAATAATTTACTCCCACTTCCATGTCAGAGACAAGCTTTACTTTCTGGTATTCTGAGCATATGAAGTATATGTCATTATACATGGTTAAACTCCTTACGCAAGAATAAGATTGATGTTGATATTAGTATTCACAATGTCATTTTAATTAAGAAGTCAGAAACATTGTACATCAATATTACAATTTACCTATTCATCCTCATTCTTTAATTTTGCTCCATAACAAGATAATCTGCAGTCAGATTTGGTATTAATCGCCATTATATGTAAACAAATCTTATGTTACTAAAGTCCTCTAGTCTGCATATTCACAGACTTTCTTAAATTGTGCTTCATTCCTTACTAAAAGTAGACCTTGAATAGATAAGAACATTTCTGACAACGTAAAGTCTGCCTTGGCTTTTACTGAGTTTATGATATTTTTCCTGAATATTCTTCGTAGAGTCAGTTCTCTCTCCCAGCAGATAGGACCCCATGAACTCAATCATGTGGTTGCAGGGAAAGAGCGAGATCTGCTCTTAAGTCTTTATTTGAGATCAGGCTTTGCTAGCTAATGAGCTTCAGCATGATCCCCCTGCCCTAGCCTTATGCTGTGAGCTGTTAGAGCACATCAGTGATACCCAGGACACCCATCCCTCGCGTGTGTGTCCCAGTGCAGGGGAAAGGCTGCTGTGCAGCGCTAAGACTGTGAGAGCGAGAGACAAGAACTGCCCGTGTGTCTCTTTCTCAATGTACAAGACTTGGGAGGTCTGCAAAGAGCAATTTGATCAATTTTTTTTCCCCCCTACTCATAGGCTTTGTATCCATTGATCACCTGCCTGTTGTGTGTCAGTCAGAAACAGTTTTTTTTAAATAACTGGCACGTTTTCCTGCAGAACTGTTTGTCACATCTAAAGGTAAGAATCCTTTTCAGTTCAGGAACTGTTGCAAATCGATAGCATTTATTCCGATATATACTCAGCATTCTTGTGCAAATAAACAATGAATATTTGGCTCTTTAAAGGGACACTGTAAAAAAGAATATATATATAAAATGTATATCTTAAGTCTCCATTAGTATTAGACTTAGTAAGGTTTTGTGATGCTATGTAATGCTGGAAGTAGATACAGCCCCCTTGGGGACTATCAGTTGTTTTTGAATAAAATTTGCAGAAGAATCTGCTAATAAATACTATTTTTGCCAGAGAAAGTGCAAACTGTAATTTTTATGTGCAAATTATACATGAGAAGATAAGTAGCTTGTCTACTTCTCTAAGCGGAATGCATAGTAAGTGGAAAGTTCCTTTTTTTTTTTTCACTTATTGATGGAATAGTAAATGATGAATTTGGAGTACAGAAAAGAGATTCTGTCTACAAGCTGTGGTATATATTTTCCAAATAAGAATTACAGTGTCCCTTTAACTCATGGCTTCAGTTGATAGGTTTGTAAACATGAATTGATTGATAAAGAGATCGAGACACTTAGAAATTAGGGGTTTGTTTTAGTGACTTTCTTATAGCATTAATTGTTGTACGTGTTCTTTCCTTAATTTTAATTAACATAGCTCATGATTTTGCCTAATGTATTGATTTTGATAATTTTAATAAATTCTTTGATCCACCTTCACAATCATCATTCTGGTTAGATGAATGAAGCTTGTTATAACATATGTAAACGAACATGATGTCAAAAAGAAAGAGGTTTAGCTGCTTGGATGTTTTTTAAGGGTCATTTTGTTTTCATGACATCTTTCACACTTTTCTGTTGCTTGTTGGGTTTTTGTATATTTTTCATCTAACATTGTAGTTCTTTTGCAATATTTGCCTTGATTTTTGTTTTGTTATTTATTTTGCTTATGAAGCCTGCTTTTGCTTTTGTTTTTAAAGCTCTTAAAGCAATTCTTTACATCTGGGAGTTGCGTTTTTCTGCCATAATGTCCATTGCTGATAATGGATGTATTAAAACTTTAAATGCCAGTGAGTTTAACTGGTAGTTGCTGAGCATGCATTTTATAATTTACTCAGTTTTGTTAACCACTAACAGCTTAACACATTTACTGTAAGGCTCTATTCAGCAGAAATTCTATCTCTGAATTTCTGCAATTCAGAATTTGCAGTGTTGTAATGCTGTACCATCAATGAGGTGTTTAGGATATTTTAAGACTACATTAGAATATTTTATGGCTGGTTTGGCCCACCAAATACTACTGAATTTTTTGGGTGCCTACCTTATTCAGAAACTTTGTTGAGTTGAATCTTGAAAAATATACCCCTGCTGTCCTCATGTGTCTTATGAATTAATGTGTTCCTTTGTTTCTGAAGCTAATTAAACGCATGCACTCTGTAATAAGTAATCTCATTAATTTATAAATCTGGATTTCACAGCAGTTTAGTCTTTCAGATTTCCGTTTCCCAATTTATTTCCTAATGACTATAAAGTTACTTTATTTGCATTACCTAAATATGTAAAATGCAATAAGGATTCCAAATCCATTATCTCCAGGGTCTTTGTCATTTAATAATTTTGAGATTTACTGGAAGATCCTTTAGAATACTGTAAAGGTTCATCCACTTCTGCTGTATTAGTTAAAATTAACAAATTCATGATTGAAATAGTAACAACACTTAGACTCTGTCGCAAGGAGACTCCAGTAAGTAGAGTACAGGCCCTTCAGCAAAGTTGCCAAGAGGTAACATAGGTCGTGGATTCATGATGCTCACTTTGTTCCCTGGTGACTGCCCAGAGCGAACTGTTAACCTAGCAGTGAACACATGTGGTCACAGTTTGGTGACAGTCAGAAGCAATTTCCCATTTGTCATGGTGTGAAGGCTCACATCATCATAGTTGCTCTCTAGTACCTGATGCATAGTATATTCATGCCCTGCCTTACCCTGCAGTATTTCCATGTTATGCTCTACTTGATAATGCTCTTGGGAGTGCTCTGAATCCTGATCCCCTACTAGCAATGCTCACTGCCTTTGTAAATCTTTGGCCTGGTTTTCAGTGCAAGCTACCTTTAGTTATTCTAAAAGCAGGCTTAGTGTATGAGGAGAACATGCTTGCCTTGCTGAAGGGAGGAAGCCTAGGAGTCAGGGCTGATGCACACAGCACATAAGTGAGTTGTAAGAGTCATTTTATCCCAGGAGTGTACCACAGGGTGTTTCTTGGTATTCATATAGCTGCCCGTGTCCCACAGAGCAGTTGGGATGCTGTTTCAGCATTTAGCTCAGCTGGACATTTCTTTAAATGCTACTGTAGGGAAAATCTGAATTTGTTCAGCAGGTAGTAACACTGGGTCGGTATTGTGAAATGTTTTGCTCACTTTTTTGACTAGTGTTTAGATTGACAAATCTACTAGAATTAGTCTGAAAGCTGATAGATTCTTGGATGAAGCTGAGTAGCTGTGATATCCTTACAACTCTTACAGGGAGAAGGAACATTTAAGAAATCTGCTGAAGTGGGAGAGCAAAGTGTCTTAACATCCTGTACCACTGTTGGGTGGAAAAGAGTAATTTTCTTTCACAGTTTAACCTCAGTGTTTCTTACTGCAAAACCTTGATCATGGGAAGAACGTTTTCTGCCACTGTAGCAAAACCTGTATTTCTACTGAATAGAGTCTTTACTAGAAAGCTATCTGTTGGTTTTGTGCTTTTTTTCATCTAACATGCATGTGCCTTCCATTCTCATGTTTGTTATGTTTTGCTGTCTCACATTGCTTTATTTAGATGCCATCTAACAACAGTATCAGAAAACAAATAGAAACACTGCAGGTGAGTTAATATGTTGTTGTAACTCAGTGAAATGTTGCTTTGTCTCATGTAAACACTCTGGGGTTTTTTGTTTGCTTTTTTTTTCTTCTTCCTGTTAATTGTTGTATTTTGTGCTTTCCTTTCTTTGTATAACTACTGTTAGTACTCCTAAGAAGCAAGAGGATTAAGAATTGCTGATGTTTCAAAGATATTTTTTTAATTTTTTTTTTTGTCAGGGAGTAAAGGAGAAAGATCATAAAATTATCTTAAGATCATAAAATTCCTTGAGGGTGAAAATGTGGCTTTGTGAGATTGAGTATTAATAACACAGCTGGTTTCCCTGAACAGCAATGCATGTTTCCACTGGACATAAGCTACCTCTTTAGATGTATGGCTTTTTTTCTGTTAATTCATCTCAAAAAGTGTCTTGCACGTGAGCAAACTTGAAAACATTTTCACAGTAAAAAAAATGTGAAACTGATTTGCTATAACAACTTGCAGTGCACTAACTTGAAAGACTTTTACACTGTTGGTTTTGCAGGTTTTAAAAAGTAGAAATTGTTTTAGTTCAGAACAGAAGAAAAGTTTAACATCAGTATTAAAAAGTACTTTCTTCAGTAAGTGACTACATTTGACTAACGTGGAAAAAATGCTGTTTTGTTTCTTGCCTTCATTAAGATATGTTTCATTGACTCATCTTAATGTGTCATGTCAGACCACTGTAGATTTGCTCTTTCTTTGGTTTTGTAACAGAGATACAGTTCCTGACAGTTTATTCCATAGTCTGATGATATAATTTATGTTAAATGCTTTACGATTTGAAACAAAACTATGTTTGAAAAAAACAACCACATAGACTGCTTTAAAATCTGACAGGCATCAACTGAAAAGATAGAAATTTATCCCAACTGATGAATTTCATAGCCATATATACTGTGTTCTTGTTGCAGTAATCTCAAAGAGAAAAGGAAGTAGTAGCATATTAACACCAAGTATACAAGAAGTGCGCCGTAAATCAGACCCAAAAAGCTATTTGCTTCCAGCCTTTTTCCTAGTTCCTAGTTATAGTAAGAGATAATGTAAATATTCAGTGCTTAAGAAATGAGAAGTACTGCTTTATTTCTTTTGTAACTCTTTAAATGATGAATGTCCCCTTGTGCATTCTTTTTTTAACTAAGCAGCAAACTTTGTCATAACTAATCAGAAGTAGCTATATCGGATGATAAACCTCCTACCAGGTAGAATGTTGTTAACACATTGTAAAATACCTGTTACCTCTACCAGTGTTTTGCTTAGATGATTGAAAGCCAGTAATATATTTTGGTTTTCTTCTGGAACTGTAAATTAAGCTCGCCTTTGGAATATCAGAAATAAGGAAATTGAATCATTACTCACTTCTGGACTGAATTCACCAGGCTACTTTGAACATCAAGAATTATTGGCCTTAGATTAGATGTGATGAGTAAAAACCCCATGATTTTTCAGAGCTATCACAGACTCATCCTCTCATACAATTACAAGTGTTTGCTTCTTCATCACAGCAGCACTGCTGGTAAATTAGCTGGACAGTGGGACAGTTACCCATCTGAATACTAACCACAGAGAGGTGTAATTTGGTACTCATTAGACTTTGTCTAACGAATTTTACTAAATTTACCCACTGCCTAGTTGCAGGTTTGTTAATTCAGAGGTGATGGATGGCAGGAACACAATGATGAGTGTGAAGGGAGTGAAGAACAGCACTATCACTGATGTAAATTGGGTTAAGCTATTCCCTCTAATATTCTGACAGTCATGTATGTTGTCTGCAAGTACCCCTTTTGCCTCTGTGATTTTCTGGTAGGCTTTTAGCCTTTCTTAAGGTAAGCTGCTGCCTAAACCAGTAGTCCCAACCCACTCACATTAAAGCCATCCAAATTACTCTCCTTTGTATAGTCTATTGCATGGAGTGTTGTGAGTTGGACTTGCTTACTGCTAGAGTCAGTACAAAGGGAGCAGTGAGATTGTGGAGGAGTGAACCAAGGATGAGATCATCCCTTTTCAAACAGTGTGGTCTTAGATCCACTTACACCCGTTGTGAACTTGCGGTTCGTTTGTCCTGGGAAGACAAAGTAGTCAGCTATTCTGATTCACTGGCTTGTGGTAGAGGCTACAAAATGTGAAATTAGTTAGGTTCGAACAATCACAAAGATAGGTCTTGAAACAGAGACACTTCACTGGAGATGCTTCTGCTGGATTTTTTTTGGTAGGGTTTGTTTGTTTATTTGAGGTTTTTTGTTTGTTTTATCTTAAGTGAATACCTAAAAAGATGACTTATGGGAATTATTTATTCTGTTCATAAGCAAATACTTATGGCCAATTCCAAGAATCTCACTGGAAATTTCAAGATTATGAATACAGCCAGAATCCCTAGTTGGAAAAGGAATTGCTGGAGTTGGTACAGAGAATGTTAGTTACTGCTGTTTTACACAGTTTGGGAGCTAGGAGGAGCAAAGCTAAACTCCTAGTAGCAGCTTTAAGACATAGAATAATTGTTTTTCATACAGTGCATAGTTGAAACTGAATTATGCCCCAAGATTTTATATTAATTTAAGAAAAAGCTGTCTTAATGGATAAAAATCCATTGTGAGCAATTACTAATAGAGCCCAGAGGAATGGCTAAGTTGAATGAAGCCCGGAATGCCCACCCAGAGGAGCATCCTTGTGTGCCCGCTCTGTTTTGCATTCTTCTGCATCTGCTATTGCCTGCTGACATAAACTGAAGGATGGACTTATACTTTGTGCCTGATCCAAAGCAGCTACTCTCATGTTTTAGACAAACTATAAGTTAGTTTGCTATAAATTAGGTATTTGTAACCAATGGCTTCCCAAGAAAAGTTCTAGGAAGCAATACACTCTTGGTGTTCATCTCAAGAGAAGTATCTGCTTTTTAGTTACCTCTCTGCTTTCAGAGTGAAAGGTGTGTAAAATAATTCTGGAATTCGTAGTTAAATAGTCAGGAAGTATTGGAAATATGCAACATCGGTTATTTTTATGAAAACATATTAAAAGTTGCAGTCTGTATTAAACACATCCGATCTCATTGCTAAAAGTACTTGAAAATATTCTGAAAAAAGTCAAAAGAGTAATAATAGAATTTTCTGAGTGTCTCACGGGCAACAGTAACTGTATTTTTTATTTATTTTACAGAATAAAGATCCCAAAATGTCTCGAGTTGCACTGGAATCTTTGTATAGGTTATTGTGGGTTTACGTTATTAGAATAAAATGTGAAAGCAACACTGTAACTCAAAGGTAAGCTTATTACAGAAAGGATTTGAAACTAGTGATTGGTGGGGGTTTTTTTCCCCCTAGTGATAGAAGAACTCTCTATCATCCCCAGCTCAGGGATAGTCTGATCATATAAACAGGAGAACAAAGACTTCATCTTCATACAAAAATCAGAGAAAAAGAACTTGACAAATGTCTTTCAGGGATATTCAGGGATGGAAGAGGGTGGAGAGCTAAGCAGCAGGAAATTTGTTAAAGTTAGAAGGCAGAAGACACTCATGGTACCAGAATAAATAGAGTATGAAGTGGCCCTCAGCAAGTATGGACTGGAAATTAAAAGGTTTTCATTATAAATTAGCATCATGAGAATTTGGAACAGTTGTTCAGGTTTTGACCCTCCTCTTGATTATTAGTAACTTGTTTAAAGCAGGGGTTTGGTCACTTCATAAATATAACCCATGCTACAGTTACCTGTGGCAGTAGAGGGCTGTACTTTCCTACCTGTCATATGCCTCTGTATTATTTAGTAGTAACCCTCCTAATCTCTTCCAGATTTGAACTGAACATCTATGCTATTATAGAAAGGGATTTTTAATATTTTTTTAAAGTGCTTTTTGCTTCTAAATTCTTGTAGCCGCCTCATGAGCATTGTATCAGCACTTTTTCCAAAAGGATCGCGTAGCGTGGTCCCACGAGACACACCTCTGAATATATTTGTGAAGATTATTCAGTTCATTGCTCAGGTAAGAATGCATCTAAGTAGAGTTATAAGAATAGGATGAACATTATTTGGAAGAAATGTAAATTTAAGGTTAATTTTTGAAATATTTCCACTTATGTCTTAAGTAGAGTTTCCCAAAAATCTGTAACAAATGAAATGACTCATTCCCTTTCTACCTCTGGGAAATAATTTATTTTACTTAAATTTCAACAACTGTTGCGTATGAACATTATAATCATTAGTATTTACTTTTGTATTGCACTGTTGTGTGTCTAAATATATATACTATGTAATATATATACTAAGTATATATAAATACTATAAATCTATATACTATATACACATTGGTGTGTGTGTATAATATATATCCTAATACAATTAGCATATGACATTATAATATTTTTATAAGGGACAAAGCATTCAAACAGGATTTAGCCTGGAGACAAGCCTTTGTAGACAGAAGAAATACACAATGTGTGCGGTAGTGTGTAGTTAGTTTTGCATTATGACTTATTTTAGGGGCTTCTGTTGTCTTAATATCAAAATGCAGGGTATGATCTCACAAGATAAACTCTCATTCGTCTGTAACCTTAGAGATGTGTTTTCCTATCTTACAGAGAGCTTGTCTGTGCTTCAGCTTCCAGAATTATTTGCTTCTGGTCATACAGGAGTGAGGCAGGACCAAGCTTTCACTGTTCATGTTTGTTTCCTAGGGCTCCTCTTTTTATCACTAATTTTAAGTTATCTAAACCAGCTTATTTGTAGAAACACATTTGAATTGAGCAGAACTGTTGGGGAATTTTTTCAGGAGGAATGGTTCAACCATATCAGGGGATGAACTGTATTGAATTGTACTATATTTAAAAAAGAACGTTAAGTCATAAGAATAAATAGTAAAAAAAGAATGTTCCAAAAACTTTGGGGTTTTGTTTTGTTTTGGGGTTTTTTTTGTGTTTTTTTTTTAATTTTAGAGACATGACACCCAACATATGTGGAAAGCCAAGAAATTAAACTATGCTTATTAACAGAAGAGATAATATATCTATCTCTTTTTCTTTAAAGGAACGTTTGGATTTTGCAATGAAAGAAATAATATTTGATCTTCTTAGTGTTGGAAAATCGCCTAAAACCTTCGCTATTAATCCAGAGGTAAAAAAATCTCATTACTTGTACGCAGCAAGAACAGGACATCGGGCAGTTTTTGAGGGGAAAGTGGTTAACTATTTTTGAGCTGGAATGAAAGCAGATTACTGAGTATCTGAAGGGGTGTGCTGCTAAAACTAAAGAAGTAGTTGTAGTCATGCATATTTGCTGTTTCATTTCTGGTGAGTAAGCTAGCAGCTCATTTCCCCAGTTATTTCAGTAAGAATATATGTATTTTTGTTACAGTATGACTAAAGCCTTTTTTCAGGGAAGTTGTACCTAGCTCTTATGGTTCAAGACCCAGTCTAACAGATGAGGCATATAAGCAATGTCTGTATTCAGTATGTCATTCTTCAGATATTCATCTTAAGTCCTTTAGTGCTCTGTACTATAAAATATTCAGTATATTAGTCTGTGCCAAGTCAGTTTAACTGGAATCAGAGATGTGGGGTGGCACTGAAGGCTTAAACTTTATTCTTGTTACTTTCATTACTCCAATATGTAACATTTAAATAATGCCTGTCCTACTGGAACTGTACTGCTGTCTGTTTAAAAGAGGGGAAAAATGCAGTTCATATTTTGCCTCATCTGTGTTACTTCAAAATTATAATTGCTTCTGTTTTCCCCTTCCTTTTCTCTTTTTTTTTTTTGCTATTGAAGAGGATGAATATTGGTCTCAGAGTCTTCCTTGTCATAGCAGATAGCTTGCAGCAGAAAGATGGTGAACCACCAATGCCAACAACAGGAGTTGTTCTTCCCTCAGGAAATACTCTGCGTGTGAAGAAAATTTTCCTTAATAAAACATTGACAGATGAGGAAGCCAAAGTTATAGGTATGTTGTATTCTTTTCTAAGTTGGCGTTACAGTATCTGCATATACTTTATTATTCCCAAGCAGTACATTTGCATAACTTCTGTATTTATTTAAATAGTTAGTGAGAATTAATGATGATCTGTTTTAACTGAATTGCTTTGATTCTCTAGAGAGGGCTGCTAGACAGTATTGGCCTTCTAGTATCCCAGACCAAATCCATGGCTTTTTTTTTTTTTTGAAGTGTTTTGCACTGCCAAATTAGCACAAAGAAGGCAAGCCTGAGTGCAGTTAGCATGGTAAATAACATGGCAGGTTTTGTTCCCTTGGTGTCACGCTAGAATGTCCCGAATGTCCCACAGGTGAAGTAGAGTAAGACATTTCTGATCCCTGTGCTCTATTGATTGTCTGTGGATGAACCAGCTGTCTCTAAAGGACTGTTTCAACGTGTAAAATCTAAACTAGAACTTAAATACTCAGAATTGAGAAAACAGAAGAGCAACTCATGGTTGCTTCCTTGTTTACTTTCTTTCTGAAAGAAATTTCCACCCTACTGTTCATTTAACGTGAATTTCTTTTGGCATTTAAAGTGTGTGTTTCATGTCATCTTTTGTACAAGACTAAGCTGAATAAGTGGCAAATCTTTTAATAAAAATGTGAAAATTAAATGAGAATAAATGAAGGCGATCATTAGAATTCTTTGGCTTTTCAGGAATGTCCATATACTACCCTCAAGTCAGAAAAGCACTAGATAGCATTCTTAGGCATTTGGACAAAGAAGTTGGAAGGCCCATGTGCATGACTAGTGTGCAGATGTCCAATAAAGAACCTGAAGACATGATTACGTATGTACTGAATTACAATGTTTTCACTGTCACAGTTTTGTCATATTTTTATGCTGCAGTATTGCAGGTGCCATCATTAATACTTGACAATTGTTGGCTTTTTAGTTGACTATTAAGTAAATGCTAATTTCATTAATTTATGATTAAAAATTTATCATCTCCTTTATTTTGACTTGAAAAAAAATGAAAATACTTGTGGTGTACTGAAATAGATTTTCCTGATGTTTTTGTTGGTTATAAACTGTTTTTGTAGGGGTGAGAGAAAACCTAAAATAGATTTGTTCAGAACTTGTATCGCTGCTATCCCAAGACTGATTCCAGATGGCATGAGCAGGACTGACCTCATTGAGTTGCTTGCAAGGTAAAGGAAATTAAATGCTGCTTTTAGTGGATGCTCCTTTTTAAATACTGTGTGTATAAGAGTTTATCAATGCAGTATGTTATATGAGCCCACTGCACACAGAATCCATTCTTCCTATTCCTGCTGACCTTCTGCAGTTGGTCAAGCGTTACAGGGCCAGCATAGCAGGATGTAAATTTATCCTGAAAATCTTGCAGTTATTTTTAGGGAGAATTTTTTGAAAAGTCAGAATTTTATTTCTGTTACTTTGTTTTTGAACTTATCTTTTTGTTACCGCTATCTTTTTTTTTCCTTTCTTGTTTGACATTAGCAAAATGTGAGACAGGTGCTTATGGGGAAACTTTTATTCTTGTTCTCTACTACTCCTGCTTCCTTTGTCTATTTGTTTTATCCCACACTACTCCTATTCTTCCATGTCTTATCTCAGTTTAAATTGGATGTGCCTTATCAGTACTGATAAGTAGTTGAGACAACTGGACAGACAGGTGTTTGCAGATGGGTAAACTCAGCATTCAGGAAGGATATGTAGTTTGTGGTACATGCAGACAGTCTTTATGTGTTACTAGAGTGATAACCTTCTTTAAGATTTTTATTTTTAATAGAAGAATGGTCTTGGTGCAGAAATACAGGGTAGCTTTTAGCTTTGAAATCATAAATTAAGTTGCATATAATGTCTTGAGTTACATATATTAAAAAGTTAGTAATAATGTAAGAGTTAGTAATGATGTGTGCACCTTCTGTCAGTAACCAGTTTCAGACGCATTCAGCTCAGCAAAAGCATCTGTGTGGAAGTATTCTAGATTGCATGGTAAAGAAGGAAGAGTTAACACCAAACTTTAATTCATAAAAATCAAAAGTGTGCCAATCTAGGGTATTGATACCTATGTTTTTTCTAAACAGACTGACAATTCATATGGATGAAGAACTCCGTGCCTTGGCTTTCAATACTCTCCAAGCATTAATGCTTGATTTTCCAGATTGGCGGGAAGATGTTCTTTCAGGATTTGTGTATTTTATTGTGCGTGAAGTAACTGATGTCCACCCAACGCTTCTTGACAATGCAGTAAAAATGTTAGTGCAGCTCATAAATCAGTGGAAACAAGCAGCCCAAATGCACAATAAAAACCAAGATTCTCAGGTATTTCTAAATAAGGTCCTTTGTGTTAAAATGTGGTTTGAATCTACCTACAATTTTACTAGTAGGCTTTACTGGTTTTGTTAAGTAATAAAAATTCTTCTTACTTTCTTACAGTGCTTGAAGATTTTTAGACCTATTATTTTAAAGCAGCATTTTGGCCAAAAAAATTAATTTTAAGTATTACCTAAACACTAATTCATGGCCCCATTTTTGTTTACATCAAAAGTCATCATCTGTAACTGGAAATAAGTAGGAGTGGTTAAATAGTAGAACTAGAAGAAAAGGACCATTTTTTAGTAGTAGACAGAAAGGGTTCAAATAATGTAATTTTATACAGTCCTAAATGCAAGAGTATTATTTATTTATAATTTTACCCTCACTGCATCATTCTTATGAGAAACTGAAATTAGAAAGACTCTCTTGTGATATTTTTTTTGGACTGAATTCAGAAAGATAATAAAAAACAAACCAAACAAAACCAAAGTAGCTGATACTATGCCATTCTCATAATGCAGAATTTGATGAGTAGCCAAACAGTATGTAAACACCTTATGATTAATTCTGCCATTGCCAGTAATGGAACTATAGCTTGGTTTTGTTTACTTTTTCCTTAATTTGCTTAACTTCTGCCATCTTTTTCTTAGCGTGGTGTATCCAATGGGGCTGCCCATACCCTTCCTCTGGAGAGGACCCTTTATTCCAGTGTATTTCATGTGGTGGAAGGCTTTGCTTTGGTCATCCTCTGCAGCACAAGGCCTGCCACCAGGAGATTAGCAGTCAGCGTTCTCAGAGAAATAAGGGCCTTGTTCACACTTCTAGAAATTTCAAAGGTGAGGCTTGATGACCCATTCTTGTGCTGCTTCATGGAAGTGCCTTTATCTTGACTGTCTTTGAGCTTTTTAAGCTTTGTGTTTTGTCTGTTGTAGAGTGATGATGATTTGGCTATAGATGTAATGGACAGACTAAGTGCTACTATCCTGGACAGTTTCATACATCTCACTGGGGCTGACCAGGTAGGAGTGTTTATGTTAAGTTGGATATAAGATGAGGTAACTGCAAAACTATCCCAAATAAATTGTCTATATTTAGAATGATTATGTCCCTATGTTTATGCTAACTAATGTTTGTCACCTTAAAAAAAAACAAACAACACAACACAAAAAAGCACAAAAAAAAACCCCAAACAAAAAAAAAATAAAATAAAAAAAAAATCACCAAACAAACTCAAAAAGCAAAGGAATGTTGTGATTGTAAGCTTTCTAATCAATAGTGTGTCATTATGACCACCATATACATACAGACAGCTATAAATACATCTGTCTTTTCTCATCTTTGTCATAGATTACAATTTCTTTGACGTAAAGACCACTACCTTTTTCTGCAGCGATACAGTGTCTTAACAGCCAGTGTGTCCTTCATCCATGATGAAAGCTACAATAGCTATTAATGAGTAACAACTGAATTCCATAGTTTTATTTACCATTAACTCCTAAGTATCAATGAAAAGCTCTTCTGATTTTTTGTTTAGTAAACAAGTTGGAATTCAGTAGTAAGGCATTTAGAATCCAGAAACTTTTGGAAGAATTAATTCATCGTGACTGAAAGGGCCTTATTCTAGAATTTACAATTTCCTAATACCCAGTTCCTTCCCCAATAGCATGTTTCTATAACTGTCCACATTAGAAATTTCTGTAAAAACCCCATAATTTAAGTAATGTTCTTTATTCCAAATGTGGTTTTGACACTGCTAATTTATTAGTTATTTAATAATGAAAAGACTGTTACTTAATATACGTGGATATTAACTATTGCCTTGTTGGTTTTTTTTATGCATACAGACTACTTTACTGTACTGTCCAAGTTCAATAGATTTACAAACTCTGGCTGACTGGAATTCCTCACCAATCAGCCACCAGTTTGATGTGGTTAGTCCATCACATATATGGATATTTGCACATGTGACTCAAGGCCAAGATCCATGGATTATAAGCCTCTCAAGTTTTATGAAACAGGAAAATCTTCCAAAACACTGCCCAACAGCCGTAAGCTATGCTTGGACATTTGCTTATACCAGACTCCAACTGTTGTCTCCACAAGTGGATATAAAGTAAGTTATAATTTCTAAATTAAATAAAATATATCATAATTGAATATTCTTTGAAGATTTATCATCATTGTGAAGTCCTTATATTTCAGTGAGGTGACATACAGACTTAATATTTTTTGTGGGTTTAATTCAGCTTTTTATAACAAAAAATTAAAGCAGTTTTACCTGGAAGAGAAGTTACCTGCTGTAAAAATTAATTAGTTCATACCTTTGGCCATATTGTAGTTCAACAGATTTGACTATAAAAGCATAAATTATTGATGTACTGGCCTATTCTGAAAAATTTTTTTTAGAGTTTACCACATTAACAATTTTTTAAGCCATGGAACTTATATAATTGCAAAATAAATTCAGTAGAAAAACAAAGTGAAATCTGGTAAGCTTTATTTACTATACTGAATGGCTTTTATTTATCTTTCTTTTAATAGCAGCCCTATTAATGCAAAGAAAGTGAATACTACTACAAGCAGTGACTCCTATATTGGGCTCTGGAGAAACTACCTGATTCTTTGCTGCAGTGCAGCATCATCTTCAAACTCCTCCACCTCCACAGGGTCTGTGAGATGTTCCCCTCCTGAGACGCTGGCGTCCACTCCCGACAGTGGTTACAGCATTGATTCAAGAGTAGGTTCTTCTAATACTTGCTGTAAATAAATAGGTCTACATGTTATTGGAAGTAGAAACACCTGATGCTTATAATAACTATCAGGATTCTTAGAAACTGGTCTAATTTATGTAATTTGTTTTAGTCTACATTTGTCTTTCATTTATTTAGGATAGTGTTCAGTTCTCCCAAACAGTGCTGCAGATATTTTTTTTGCCTGGGTTTCTAAGATTTTTAAGGCATCGTGTCATAAAAACATTAACCCAATCTCAAAGTCTTATCTAGTAGTAATCAGGAAATGTTTTGTTTACCATTAAGGGGAGGTGGGAGGTTGCTGTCACTAGACTTGTGCAATTCTGAGCAAATAGCCTGTCACTTCAGTGACTGAAGCAATGACCTATTCAGGCATGACACATCCTGTTATATTTTTCTCGACCACAGACAGTCTTCTGTCTGCCTTTCTTCATATCACCTGCCGATTCTTTCTCCTCCCCCCCCCCCGCTCTCTTCTCCGTCGTTTCTGGGTTCTTGTGGCGCCACCCCCACGGT
>JANHFX010012905.1:0-29461 GCA_027560015.1 Chloroceryle amazona | reverse complement strand
GCAGGGGAGGTGGCCAGGGCTCTGAGCACCCTGCTCTGGGTGCAGATGGCCCTGCTCCCTGCAGGGGGTTGCACCAGATGACCTTTAAGGTCCCTTCCCACCCAACCCTGCCTGTGATCCTACGATTCCGTTCATTGCACACAACTATGGTACAGCTCTTATCTGTTGAGCATCTGGACAGACACATAGACTGACTCTCTCTGTCAAAGTCCACTCCACCTGCCAATCACTTGGTGGGTTTCATTTACTTAATTTTCCTTTCCCAGTGCCATGGTAATTTCATGCTGCCAGGAGCCTCTCTTCTCTTCCAGACAAACAATATAACAGCAACATCCTGTATTACAACACGTGCAATTTATTTATGATCTCTCAAAGACTCAATTAGCTTCAGTTTACTCATCTGTGAGATGGGTGCAGGATCTCACATCTACTTCAGAGCCACCATCAATCACTAGATAAATTATTCATCATTTTACAAGGTATCATTAGCCATGCTCTTTCATAGCTAGGAAGACACAGACATAGGGAAAGCTTTAGATGATCCCTGTTCCTGCTCAAAAGTTTTCATCCTGGTGATAGCAACCCTGGGAGAAATGCCCTCTGCTATCCTGGTCTTCTTGAGGAACCAAAGTCTGATCATGGAATAAAGATTTGGGACTTCTTAGCACTACTAGTCCCATGCCTGCTTTCCTGTAATACCCTCAGTAGTGCTCTACAGTACTTCTTGTAGAACCCTCAGTTCTTCCATCTCAATTCCTGAAGTTTGATTTATTCCCATCTACAAAGCTACCAAAAAAAATTAATATATATATATAAACTAAAATATTCCTGTATGAAAGGTGCTATGAGACAGAAAAATTTCATCATGCCCAAAGCCCATGATGAGAGATGACTTGGCTTTAACAGATTAGTCAATACAGCCCGGTGAAAAATAGACCTTCTGATGGATTTTGGTGTCTGCTCTGCCTGGAATAGCAAAAGCACTTAAGTGCTTACGCAGAGGCTGCTGCCTCCAGTGACGATTTACAGCAGGGCTAGTGGCTGGGAGATAGCTGCCATGAGCAGATAAACTGCCAGGACCCTAACATACTAATAATCCATTCTTTTCTTTTCCACTGCCTGCCAACGAGCCGCTGCTGATACAGAGGTGGGGGTTTGTCCCGTTGCATTCATCCCATAAATTAAAGGCAAAACGTCTTTCGGGCGTTACCGCCTATTATTGGATCCTCTCAATCGCTCTGGGTTTGTTCCAACACCCAATTTTCCTGCTGAAAATCTCTTTTCAGACGGCTGGAAAACAGGTGACCAGACTTACTGCTCCGAGCAATGCCACGTGTGTGACTCGGGGGGGCAAACCTCTGGTGAGGTTCGCAATTAATGAACTTGCCTTACCTAATGAGCCGCCGGCGCCAGGCTTTGCTGGTCGCTCCAGAGGACAGCGGTTAGCAGGCAATTAAACAGAGGCACATTCTCCATTAATGAAATGCACCTCATTTACCACTGGTAGCAGAAAATTGGGATTAAGCAGGAATGCAAATGTGGTTTTTCTTGCCTCTAACCGTCTCTCACGTGCGCAGTGGGCACGGGGCTGGTGCTGCCTGAACGTCAGTCCTAGTGAGGATAATACATCTTGCTACAGTAAACCAAGAGATCTGAAGCTGAGTAACTTTTGTGGGACAGGGGATGAGGAGCTGAGTGAGGCCCTCACTCCAAAACTCCTCTAAACCCTCCTGGTTCCAGCCAGAGATTTCAGGTTGAGCATCGTATGGTTTGGGGTACCACTGCAGCATCTCCCTGCTCTGTGCCACAGGAAAACAAACAAACAAATAAAACCTAAAAACTTGTATTAGGGGAAAAAAATAGAAAAAAATCCACAAAAAAACCCCAGCAAACCTCAAAACCCAACACTAGGTAAATCCCTAATGCAGCTCATTCAGCTCATGTCCCTGTGCCAAGCGCTGACCGTGTCCCCCTGCTCTGGGAGCTCCCACCCCATTTACAAGGGCTGGAAACAAAGTCTATTTTAACTTTTTATTCTCCATCGCTGCTCAAAGACCCACAGAAAGCTCAAGGCTTAGCCCAGCTAAGCACACAGCCAGCTCAGATGGACCACGACACCCTCGGAAAAACAACAGCCACAGGGCTGCAAACTAATTACCTCGTGGCTAATTACCCCACCTCCTGCAACTCAGCCCACCACAAAGAGCTGGGGAGAAATTCCCACCATTTCCAGGCTTTCCTCCTGAAATGCTCACCCCAGCACAGGGCCAGACACTGAGTCAGTGGAAAGGAGATGGTGAGGAAGAGGAGGCAGCCAGGAGACAGCAAAAACCAACGTGGGAGGCAAAGGCTGCAGCAATGATGGGCTTAAGGTGAAAAAAGGAGCAGAGAGAAAAGGATCAGGGTTGGGATCCTGGAGAAATGTTAAAAGTGTTTTGGAAAAAATAAAAAAATAAAAAAAGTCTCCAAACTTGCAGGAGGTAAAGAAGGGACCACAGGTTGCTCGCCTAATTCTGCGATATAAATCCCCTGGCTGACATAATAAGGAGCTTTATCTGCCCATCCAAGGCGGTGGCCCAGGAGCCAGCCAGGGTATCAGTGACATTCGTTGCCATGGGAACGCTATTACCAGGAAACGTGGCTCAAGGTGGAGAGGAAACCCCAGAGATTCATTAGCAACAGGTTCCCATAGCAACCGTTCCAAACTCATTAATAATTCTCCCTTCCCTTCCCCCCCCAATCTCCCCACACCCCACACCCCCAAAAAAACCCCACCCTTATTTCTGAGCGTGGGTGTGAAAATCCTCCAGGAAGGTTGATCAAAGGGAGGGGAAGATGCACACGGATGTGAGGAGCAGCACAGTGCTGTCCCCACACCTCTCCATCACCCACCTCCAGAACTTGCCTTTTTTAATCCACGATATAAAATCACAGCAAGCGGACGCACCCCATCTGCAGGGCAGCATCGTGCTGAGGGATATACTGTGGCCTGGGGGCTACTGTGAAGGGTAAAAATATAATGATTTCTCCACTAAAAGAGAGAAAGGGCAAAAAGCAGGCACCACCTGGCTCCAGTCCAGCCGCTTTCTCCCTCCTGCCCATCTCACCGGGTGCTGTCACGTTCCCCGTGTCCCCTCTATTCACCTCCTGCCCTCGAACCCACTTTCTGCTTGCTAAATTTATTTGCCCCGGATTCGAGACCCCAATTCTCTTCTTGTCCTAAAAACGGGTTGCCAAAAGTGTTACTACGTGTGAGAAAGGAGCAGAAGGTGGAAAATACGGGCAAAGTCAAGCAGGGAGAAGATGACCTGAGCTCCAGAGCTGCTCCCTCCCTCGTGGCTTTCCCAGGAAACACAACATGCTCCCTCAACTCCTGAAAAATGACCCTTCTGGGCAGGGAATACCCCAGCTCGGGGAGGTTTTGAGCAGGAAATCTCGCTGTATTACGCACATCCCCGTGCAAGTGTTGGCGAGACAAGTCAGCGTGAGTCTGACCTGGGAGAGGACCAGGGAAGGAGATACGAACGTTAAGAGGGCTTAGATAATATTGCAGAAAACCTCTGTGTTCTCTGCTCAGCAAAAATGAGGAAAACACCTGTAGTCTAATGCTGCTGGGAGCTGCAAAAGGGAAACGGTAAATTATCCGGACGAGATACCTCGAGCACCCACAGAACACCTGCACTGGGGATGGGCAGCATAAGAAAAAACCCTGTTTCTTTTAAGAAACATTCCCTATTCTCCAGCTGAGTTGAGGTTTCAATCATTTACATCTCTTATTCTTTTCTGTGGAGTAACAAAAGCTGAAGGGCCAGCAATATTTGATCCCTAAAGTATAAATATTCCCAGGAGATGTCATCCCGTTTTCTGCTTCGGTGCCTCTTTCAGTCCCCAAAACCCCTTCACTTGCACTGAACTCATGACCCAGGTGAAACAAGGCTTGAAAAGAATTTCTCTCGCTGATATTCTGCACAGGTTTTCTCAAAAAAGAGAGCTCAAGCATTTCAAGAACCATCCTGAACCCATCATTCAAAGCAGAGCTAATATCAAATCCGCTGCTTTGATTTTTCCGACGGATCTCAAGGAGACTGCTCGCAGTACAATTAGGTAGTGTTTGTAGTATTAAGTATTCTGGAGCACTTCTATAACAATAGCTATTCCTCTCAAAGCCAAATAATATTGAATTAACTGTAATAATAGTATAATAACTGAACGAGCCTGGGGGGGAGAATGTATGGCTTCTATTTTTTCATGTTCGCTTGCTTTACATAAATGAGATAAAAATCTCTTATGATAAACTAATACGAATATCAAACAAATCAAACCATCTCCGTGGTTTTTATCCTCTGCAGTTACAATAAAAAAAGTCTCAGGCAATATTAACCAAATGCATTTCACATGCAAATAGAAGATCCCAGCCTACGGCTGTCAAACTTCCAGCAGAAGGTATATTTCCTATACCTCCAGCCTCATCTTGCCCAGCCAGGTGCCAAAGAATAAACCTGATATTTTGGCTGAAAGAGCCTCTCACATTGGAGAAGATGCCAGAGAAGGTAGATGAATACATTTGGGATATATATAACTAAATATATATGATCTATAAAAAGATATAAATATTATCTGTATCATAATATGAATGTATATGAAATATGTAATAGTATAAAATAAGATGCCCATATATCATATAATAATTTAGATATGATATATGGGCATATAAGAGCATATAATATATGAACATGTGATTATAAATATCTGTAATATGCATGAGTTCTTTTGTTTACATAGATAGCAAACCATGTTCACCCTGCAAGAGCGCTGATATAAGGCAGAAATCTGATAAAATCAATAAATATCCCAGTCTGGGGCTGTTTCTCTCTATTGGTTAATATTAGGGCAATGCTTCCAAGCTTTTCGCTCTGCAGCCTCTCCTCTGGACAAAGAAATCCCTTTGGGGAACGTCCGTGCTGTGGCATTGGATGTCCAGCTAACCCAGATCTGTTAGAATGTTCCTAAATTACACATTAAATCCTCTAGAATTTTAAAACTCTCTGAACAGCAACAACCATCAGCAGATTAAATAAATAAGGATATATTTGTAAGGCAAAAGTTGCCCCAAGCCCAAGACAGAACGGGATCCTATCACACTACACGACAGAGAGATTAGAAATCCAGCCTTCCCCCAAATCTGAAGTGACTTGCTATTTCAATTTTCATAACCCCAGTCACCCTAAACCCCAGCATCACAACCGACTTTCCTTCTAGCAATTAAATGACAAAGGCGTTTGCTCTTCATTGCAACTGCTTGGGATGCTGTTAAAAGTTCATCATAACGGAGGGGCTGAAAAGAAAGAGGCAGCAGTCAGGGAATGTCCAAGCTGGCGCTGGGAAAACCTTCATCTCGTTGTGTTCATCAACTGGACTTTCTTTTCATTCTGCCTGAACAGGACTGAGCCTTTTTTCCCACCGTGTGATGGGTCAAAAATACATATAGTTGTTAGAATGTAATTTGGGTGGAAGGAGCAAAGGTCAGGGAATGTGCTTTCATTAGTCACCATAATAAGACTGTGAGAGTTGTAGAAGAAAGATATTAATAGTAGTCAAGAGGGAGTTGCTTGGCTCGCTGCTGTGGACAGTCCAGCTGTGCTGTATGAAGGCAGGAGTGGAGCAACAGGCACGGGCTGTGGGTGCCCAGGGCCACCCACCGTGGGGAGGGATGCTCTGCAGAACAAGCAGCCCCTGGTACCTAGTGGGGCTGGGCTTGCAGCGTCCTTGTTAGGAAACCCAGCAAACATGAAACACTCCACTGCTATAAGCCCTGGGGACAAGGGAGATGACTGTCCCCTTCCTGTCACACATCCAGTGACAGGCAGCAATGACCCCTCAGGCCTCAAGGACACAGAGTTTGCACTTTGGAGGATAGCAGAGCAAGGTGACACGCTCTTGTCAATCAAGTCTCCACATCTCTCTCAGCTCTGACATCCATGTACTGTTGAGGCACACAAAAAAATACCACCTACAAGAACACGTCCTCCAGGAAAAACTGAGGTGCAGAATTGCAAGATGGTTTCAGAAACATCTCTGCCTTTAATCTAAAGTATTATTTTAATACTGGTGTTTAATTGGCATAACAAGTGGAATTGCAAACAACGTACCCAGGGTAGGAATCGACTAAAGATTTTAAATGCTATTTGTCACATCCTACTAACTACTGCTGGTGGGTTAATGTCTTTAGAAATTGTGGTACTGTAATGATACTGTGGCATCGAGCTAAGTGACCTGGGGTGCCTGTGTGACCCGGGGTGCCTGGGCTGCAATCGCCTCCACTTGCAGAGACTACAAATTGTGGAGGATCTGGCCTCTTCAGATGCTCCCTCGAGGGTAGAATTGGAGACACTTCAGCAAGCTGATTAAGACACCTTGCACCATTTCTGCCCAAGCTGTGCTTTATCCTCTAATATAAAGCCATCCAGTTCAAGGCCTTCATCCTGGTACCTATCACTATTGCCAAAGTTCACTTGAAATAAGCGGGCTTCTAGAGAAAAGAAAAAAAAAGTCATCAAGGTATTTTAAGTCTTTGTATAAAAGAGTAACTCCTTTCCTCAAGGACAGTATTTTATCTGCTGCATAATAAGATAAAATCCCATCAGACTACAGCAAGAGTTGCAAGCACTGTGAGAACTGCTCCAGGTTCCCCTAAATCTCTCTGAAGCTCTACAGCGTTGGCTTCAGGAGGTGGTTACATCTTCCAGCATACAAAAGCCCTGCAGGACTCTTTTGGTACAAATGGCCTAAAAACACAGGGAATGCCACATCCCTCCTGAGCTCTCGCAGATCTGACTTCATTAATGATCTGTACGAGGAAGATTTTCCAGAACCTCAGAACAAGAAGAAATAAATGCGTAGAGATGAGGGAAGACAATTCCTCCTCTGTGTACACGGGTGGCTCCACGGAAGGACAGTTCACCAAGCGGTATTATTACCTTCAAGAATGTTTTACATGTGAAGAAGTATTCTCATTTGTCTTTAAGCAAAGCCATGGCCTCAGTTCAGCATCTGGCTGGCCCAAGGAAGCAAATCCAATCCAGAGATCATTCAGGAGTGGGTTATGGATCTCTCGAAACAATCTTTCTACAAGAGCAGCAATAATGACATTATAAGCCAAAATCTCTCCAGTCAGAGACCCCGGAGTATTGAGCTCAAACCTCTCCATACCCAATTTCCCACAGCCCTGAAGTTCTGCAGGTCACCAACTTCTGCAGACATCAAAGTGCTCAATGGCCCTCAATTAAACCAGAGGCCAAGAGCCCCGGCTGAATGAAACAGGCACCTAAAAAAATCATTCACTCCTCTTAAAACTTCTGGCTTTAATGTTTGTCACTCGCTTAGAAGCTTTCAAACACCTTAATTCTGCAAAACTGGCACAAACCCAGCCTCCTGCAAGGTCACCACCACATCCTCCCTACAGCAGCATGTCAGGTCTCATCCCGAGTCAGGCGTAAACCCCACAATAAAACCTGCTCCTGAAAAAAGAAAAAAAAAAAAGCTGTTTCTTCCTCAAGCCACAACTTTAATGCATCAATAACACAGTTACAGGAGTCACCATGGACTTGCGAGTGGCTGAGTAGTAACAGCAGCTTCCTTCTGCTGCAGTGCCTGCTGTCCTTCAGCTGCAGGGGAGTTCTTCTCGAGATCTGCCTGGGGAAGCTGCATGCAGGAGCCAACATCTCCTCCCACGCACTGGGACAAAAATCCTCAGCTTTTGTGGCAGAAGTTGCACGTTTTGCTCAAAGACGTGACTCTGAACTCAAAAGATGGATGTGGGTTTTTTTCCCCATTGATAAATCACTAAAGAAAGAGAACGTTTCCCCTAACCTTGCTTTGCTTCTGTCCTTGGACCACGACACCTGCATCCACATTTCCATTCACTAAACCACCTTGGCTTTTGCAAAGCAAGCAATTGTTCAGATGAATGCGCTAAAAGAAACTGCAAAGTGAGAAACTGTAGATGAAACTGGAATAAAAACCTAAATAATAAAAATAAACCCCCCCAACAACAAATAACTAGAACTGCAGCACGACAGGCTTGGAGATTTAGTGAAGGTCCTGCAGGCTGGCTCACGTCCACTTCTGACACCACATAACTCCAAGATAAAAACCAGTGGCACGTTGTGCTGCTCTTGCAGACGTGTCCACCAAAGAGGCTCGTGATAGACTCTAGGTGGACAGGTTCCCACCTGATGTGGGAGCAGCCTAGGGGAGAGGGACAGGCTTGACCCCCACAGGGAGAAGGGAGGAAGGAAACCATCACCATGACAGCATCCCAAAGGTGTTGGGATCTGTGCCAGCTCTTCTGCCCATGACACGAGGTCTGTCTGAGCTCTGGTGCTCACCCTTAATTTAGAAACTTCTCTTCCTTTTCTCCCCATTTCACCTCTTTTATCTTGTGACGCTAAGACAGCCTGGCCCAAATCTGACCTCTCGTCTAGTACGGCAAGGCACAAAACCCCTAAAGCTCAAACCATCGTTGATTCCAATGTGTCCAAAACTAAATCCATTAGACCTGCTGATATTTTTCAACCTTTTTTTTTCCCCACATGCTCTTCAAGTTTCCTTGGAGCGTTAAGGGTAAAGCTGGAGGATTTATCAGCAGCCCTATCTTCAAGGATAAAGAATAAGGAGAAAAGGGTCAACAGTCCCTGCCTCTCCTGCCCATGGCACTGCAGCACATTGCAGTCTGGCTGCATTTCACACCCTGAGTCCCCATGGCATTGCCCAGTGTTAAATACAGCTATGAAGTTAGCATTAAAAAATAAGAGCACGGAGCAGAGCGAGGAGTTAGAGGGAAGGAGAAAAAGTTATGATTCCAGCTGAGATTTAAAGCGAGCTTATGAGTCAATGAGGCAGAGAGGGAGTGGAAGGGAGAACCACGGTGCAATAGCTACTCTGTCTTCAGCCATGAAAGGGAAAGCTGAACACATTGGCTCAAAATTGCCCTCCTTCATTTCAAAGCCTGCTGTACATACCTCATCCATCTCCCTGCTCGGCTCGTGCCGCCTTCCCAGTGCCCTCCATCCTCCCCACCCCACACAGACAGACCACAGAGGGGCAAACACTCAAGGGGGAGCCGAGGCACGACCCAAGCTCTGCATGGTACCTTCACAAGTGACCTCAGCTCTTCCCAACCTGGCTTTTCCCCCCCTTTGCAGCACTACACATCCTCTTCTACTAATACGCTCTCCCAGTGCGCTTATTATTTAAGCTCTGCATTACTTAACTCTCCAACGTGTTTTGAGACACACTTTGCAGAAAAGGCACTATGCAAACTAAAACTGTATCTTCTGTTCTAATTTGTTTCAGGGGCTAATTACCAGTTTTATTGGGTTTCAGAGCATGAACGTGTGTTGCATATTACGTACAGCACAGCTGCATGCCAGAAAGTGATCCTTTGAGCATTGGAAGTCTTAGACTTTGTTTTTAAAACGGGACAGGAAAGGCAAATAATAGATGGTCATTAGGCAGGGAATAGGTTCCTTTTTTCAACCCATTTTCGGGGGGGTTTAGTGCCAATATGTGGGGGTTTGCCATAGTTCCCACCGAGCTTGGTACCGTCCTTCAGTACAGCAAAGCTCCACCAGATCAGTATCAGTAGATGACTATCCTGAGAGCATCACACCCAAATGTTAATCTTCAAGGAGAGATGAAGATAAGCAAGTTCCAGCAGCACTTTCTTAGCAAGAGGTCTCAGCCTGTTGCAGCTTCCCAGGAGGTAAGTAAACACCACTGGGAAACTGGTGGGAAACCAGGCTCTGGGAAGAGCAAACCTGAGCATCTCACTTGCTTCACAGCCTGTACAGGGGCTGCTGCCACAAGCACCTTGAAATGAGCTACGCTTAACGAGGGAGTTATTGGGATTATAAAGCTTTTGTTGCTCATTTTAAACCAATACAGAGTAACTCCTCTCTGATGGGTCGCTACGGGTGGATGCAAAGGGCTCTCAGTTCATGGGACCCCCACGTCTCACATCTTGCTACCCTGAAGTCCAAACCAAGCCTGGAAACATGCTCCTCAACCTGGAACAGCTCTAAGCATTCAAGGTTGTAGAAAGGATAGAGATGGAGGTATGGTTTTTTCCTTGGCAAAAGTAAGAGGAAGAATATTTCTTATTTCCTTTTTTTGCTGAAAAAAAGAGAAATGCAACAAGAGATGTTCATCAAAAGACTCACGTGCAGCACTAGGGGAGAAAAAGGTCCTTTCTGCCCCCACACATCCCTTGCTCTACAGCCAGGCTGTCCTGCATCTCATCCACCCTTCCAAGGGGCCCGTTCCTGTGACAGCTCAGCCAGCAAAGCGCAGACAAACACCATATTCCCGGAAGAATTTATTGCTGATCTCACAAGGCTCGGCTCTGCCGCTAATTCCGGTTTAATTCCTGTGACAGACAAAGCACGAGCTGCTGCCTGCACCCTCCCTGGCTCCTGTCCTTGCCAACTTGAGCACTGCTGAGGAATGGGGACGGAGGATGAATTTGAGACCTGGAGAATCACAGCCAAGCCTACTACAGTGGGAAAAGGGACATGTGCCCTGTGAAAATGCCATTGCAGCCGTAGCACCTCAGAAGAGAAGCACTCAAGGCCCACAGAGCCACCAGCCATCCCTTACAATGAAGAAAGGCAGATTTTCCCACTCCCAACAACAGGTTTTTTTAACCTTATCACCACGTTTTTAATTCGGTTCATACTGTGGAAGGGTTTGGGGGAAGAGAGGGGCCAAATATAACCGAGTTTCTGCAAAACATGGAGACTGCCATTGTAAAAATCCTATCAGGGCCCTGAATTATCACTAAACCAGCTCAGGGGAGCACCCATAAATCAACCACCTTAAGCAAGTTCTACAACAATGAGCTGGAAAGGAGAAGTAGAGGCTCGGTCAGAATCACTGTCCCAGCCACGGTGAACGTGGCAATTGTGCTGTGGGATGAGGGAGCATCTCCTCCTCCTCCCCCTAACTCCCTTCAATTCAACCAGAGGCAGCACTGCCTTTGTGAGCAGTACCCTGCCCACTCTGAGACCCAGAGGTGCAGCCTTGGTCCCCGCCATGGCAGCACCTCCCACAACAGCTCTGCTCTTCCCACATCCTTGCAGACCAGAGTCAGAAGATGTAAGGACCATCTCTTCCTGAGCAAACCAACACCGTCTGCTGCCTGTAAACCCAGAGCACCACGATGCAATTACACGGTGTCGAACAACACGACTTTTCTTACCTCATAGAGCTCCTAAAAATCACCAATTTCATGGTTGATTTTTTTCCTCTCTGCTCCTTTCTGTCTGTAACTCATGCCCTCCACGGTTCCCTGCTCCCCGGTGAGAGGGTGCATCGCAGCAGGGATGCTCAGGGGTTCAAAGAGCTGCCTGGAGCCTTGTGATGGGACACGTGTCACTGGTTTTGTGCATCCCAGTGCAGGAGTAATTTCCTTCAAGTGTCATGTATACAGGGGGGTGGCATCTGTAGAGCCAGTGCGAGATCATTCTCAGCACACGAGATCAGTACCTGCAGGCACTGGAGTCTGAAGGCACCTTTACAACCTGCCATTCATTGCACCACACTCTGGAAACACAGCCAGCCCAGCACCAAAGTCCAGCCACTTCCAAAATGCTCTTCATGGTCTTTAGGACCAAGATGCTCCTGCAAATCACTGGTCTTATGGAAAACTCCCTCCCTCCCATGCAGGATGCATTTTAGCTCAAGGGGAAAAGGATGAGTCCTACCAGAAGCTCCTAAGCTGCTGTGCAGTTACTGGGTTAGGGTTTTCCTCTTCTAGGCCTGATCCAAAGAGCCTGAGAGGTGTTTTACACCCCCCTTAGCAATGGATCGATGAATTTCCACGGCTATATTTCCACTCAGATGACAGCTCCTCCATTCTGGTGCCTGCATATAAGAGGCTTTGGTGCACATCAATGATGCTCTGCCCCTCCAGAGCCCTCACCAGATCTGCACGGTCTCTCCACACCACCGTACATTTATGTTCTTGCTCACCACTTTGCACTGACTCCTTCCAATACCAGACAAACCCAGTAACGACCACAGAACTGGAGAACCACAGCCTGGTGCTCTCCCAGGATGCCAAACCCACGTGCTTCACCATTCACAGCCTGCCTGCTCTTTGAATGAGACCTCAAAAACTAGACTTGTATTAATCTCAACATCAGAAACTCGTTTTTGGCCAACAAGCATCTATCTGGTCAGCAGGGAACGGGCCTGATCAATCCTGCTCTGATTGCTCACGTCAGGTTAGCTTTTATTTAATGGTATGGCTCTCTGAAGTCATATATCTCCAGCAGCCTCAGCCGAAGGAAGCGTAGCCCGATGTTTATAGTAACAAATCTAATAATCAAATACAGTCTGGTAAATGACAAACTGTTTATTTTCCCTCACATGAGGAATTCTTATAAAACTGCTGAAACATTCCATTTAAAAGTCATTTACATGGCGATGCGCTGGGTATTGTCATAAATCAGGGAAAGCAGCCTCATGAATAATTTCAGAGACTAAAAATAAGCCCAAATAGGAATCTTCTCTCCATGCTCTAACTAAAGAACATACAAGTATAGCTATTTTTATTATTATTATTTACTTAAGACAAAAGGAGCTCCAGATCGATGGGAATTTTGAGAAGGAAGTTGAGCAGCACATGCCAAGGGCCAGATGGATGCTGTCAGCTCCCCGGCCTGGTGGGATCACAGCAGACTTTGGACCACTTACAATTTCCTTCCTTTAGGGCACCCAAGTGTGGGAGCCAAGCCAAGTCTTTAGGAGAGATACACACGGGGGGAACACACAGAACACCCTAAACTACGTCCACATCTTCATGATTGCTTCCACCAAAGGAATGCAACTAGGTCAGCCCAAAGGTTTAGCCACCTCCTCTCCTTGGCAGTGTAAATACATCGAGAAATAATAGAAGAAAGTAAAGCAATAACCTTCCCTTGTCTTCAACAGTTTGTGGAATCTCTCGATCCAAAGGTCAATAAAAATCAGTAAACCAGAATGAAACTTCCTGCTGTAAGTTGCTAAATATCATTTTACCAAGCAACAGCACCAGAGACATCAATCTGAACAAGAACAGAGGTCCTGACCGTACTCCAACCCCACCAATATCCAGCAGTATCTCAAGGAGGAGGTTCTGCTTCAAATTACGCTCGTGATGGTCAGCAGCTATTCATGCTAAAGCAGGTGCTTCCCATGAAAACTTGTGTATGAGTAAGATCATGAGATCAGAAGTGGGTGCCTACAAGTTTACCTCTCAGACTGGAAGTCCCTTGAGCAGCGTATCTAAAGCCTTCAGCTGGAGGACAAATGAATCCTTGAAACATTTCACTTCAAAATAACTCATACACTTCCAGGAAAAAAAGGATTAAAACAAATAAATAGATAAAAAAACCCCATGAATTTCTTTCCCCTCCTGCTTTAATCTGAAATATGTCCGCAGGGAAAGCCAGCTGCAATCCCACACTTTCCCCAGATGGGCAGTGAGGTCACTGGTGGATGTCCGCCCGTGTCAGACTTCAACTCCCATTTTGCTCCCCACGCATCATCTGTGGATGCAACCTTCCCTGCGAGCTGGAGCACCCCTTCTGCAGCAGAGGTTTGACATCTAGTGGACAGATGGTTCCTGAGAAGCTGTCACTGCACAGACAGCTAGGGGACATTGGTGCAAAGTCACCCTCCCAGCAGGAGAGGACCCAAGGAGCAGTGGATCACCAGTCACCCGTGAAAATAAAACACAACAACCAGGGCATTTCTCCAGCCAAAAAGAGGCCAAGCAGCACCAGAACTAGAAAGATCAGGCCAGACTGGTGGAAGGGGTTATCCAGGCTCAGTCCTGGCAGGAGATCAAGGTGGGTGATGGTTGAGCACCAAGCAAACACCAGAGCCACACGTCTCTATTTCTGAAGTGCTGTGAGCCAGCTGCCATCTCCCTGATGCCCAAGAAGCATTGCTAGGAAACTAAGCACCCAGGGGGCTGCGTAGTCCCATCAGACCCGAGCAATTTAGACCTAGAAGTGGCAGCTCAGCAGAGACACCCATTATCACCCCTTCCAAAGGTTGGTCAGAACCACTTGGTCTCTCCTGGGAGCTGCAGCACGACCTGGGCCACCAGCTGGTGACCTCGGATAAACCAAAACAATTAAGATGCACCAGAAAGATGAACCAGACCCTGTCCACAGCCAGATGACTTTATTAGTTAATTCAGTCAATACTGCTCAGGCAGAGCATTATCCTCCTGAACTCCCCATGGCCCTCTGCAAACAACGTCTTGAGATAAACGGAACAATCACACTTTTATCAAATGCACCAGGATATAAGCCCAAGCATTAAGGGCATCCCAGACACCCAGATAAAGGAGGAGCTTTCTTAGGACTACATAAGTGTGATTCATCTCAGCAGAGGCTCTGCACAGCTCCCTAGAGATGCAGAGTGCCCAGTTCCCACTAAAATGTAAGGGCTGAAGAGGGCAAGAATTTATTGGGAAGGGCCAGGTTTTTTTTTCCAAAACCCTTTCCAATTTACAAACTAAAACAGCTCAGGATGGAAGCTCAGACAGGCTCTGAGGGAGAAACTGAAGCTTTTGGAAGGTTCCTGGCTCTCTAGTCCTCCAGAAAGGGCAGCACGTCCCAGCGTACCAGAGAAAGCAGCATCATGGGATGCAACAACGGTGCAGAGCCCGAGAGGTCCTGTTCTTGGCAGCCCTATTAAGCACAAGAGGATTGTGTGGCTTTTTAAGGATGCTGGTGCAGGCATCATAAGGCAGAGCATCCAGTAGATGTCTGGTCCCCTCACTACAGCAGGCAAAAAAAAGAGGTTGGTTGCTAATGGATTGCACCAAGAGCCATTTGGAGTTGCAAAAGAAAACCTGGACAGCATCCAGTGTGAGATTGGATCAGGATGTGCTGCTGGAGCCAAACACATCAAAAACACATCACTCACATCTTTGGGGCAGGACATGTATCCCTGTTTCATGGTCTGATGGTGGGGAGCCCATAGAATCACAGAATGGCAGGGGTTGGAAGGGAACTCTAGAGATCGTTGAGTCCAACGCCCCTGCCAAAGCAGGGTCACCCAGGGCAGCCCACACAGGAACAGAGCCAGGGGGGCTGGAAAGTCTCCAGAGCAGGAGATTTCACAACCCCTCTGGGCAGCCTGGGCCAGGCTCTGTCACTCTCCCAGGGAAGAAGTTTTCCCTCCTGTTGAGGTGGAACTCCCTGTGTCTCCCCTTGTGACCATCACCTCTTGTCCTATCCCAGGGCACCACTGACAAGAGCCTGGCCCCTTCAGATATTTGTAAACACTCATAAGATCCCCAAGCCCAGCATGACCCCAGCCTCTGGTGAGGGCACGGTGTGCAAACAAGGGGTGGTCGCTCTGGAACGAGACCTCCACGAGATGTGCAGCAGGGAAGAACTTAAACCTCACTTCTCAGAACTTGTCCCCCAGCGCCTGCTCCCCAACACCCCCTGCTCCTGCTACCTTCTGCTGTTTTGCACCACGCACTCTTCTACATCGTGACATTGCCTCTGCCCGCCGAGGACACGTGCGGGTGAAGGGAGGACTCTGAAAAAGGTGCTTCAAAGAGCTCAGGAGGAGCTTGGAGGAGGCAAAGCGAGCGCTTCAGGCCAGGCAGGGAAGACTCAGAACTCCACGTGCAGAACAACGGAGTGAATTAAGTCTACAGATATCGTAAGACAATTTAATGTGGAACTGTATTGTCTGGGGAATGCTTCCGAGGAACCCCAGCATCCAAGCATAGAGTCCCATGTGTTTTGATAAGAGACTGTTAAAGGCACACTTCTATAAACACCAGTCACATTTTGTATAGAAATGGGCTGTAAATGTTACGTTAAAATACCTCAATTGCCTTGAAGACGATTCATGCTCTGCAACTGCCAAGGAAACCAAAAAAAAACCCAACAACCCCCCAAAACAAATCCAATCCACTGAGCCTGGGCTATTGCAGCTTGTTATCTGAAACTATTTATAATAAACTCAGACTGAACTGAACACAAGGGGCCAAAAGAGCAGAGGAAGCAGCGATGAAGGGTGGTAAAGCTCCCACTGCAATCCATCACCCCTGCAGCAAAGCCAGTGTTCAAACAAGGCAACGGGTCTGGCTTCCATCAGGCAAAGCCAGGAAACGCAGGGTTAAGGGCAGCTCAAACTTGGTCCTCAAGTGACCCAGCAACTCTAGCAGAACCACAGCCAGGAGGGGATGAATTGTGCCTTGTTTGCCCTTGGCTCTTCCCCAAGCAGAGGTTGTAGGAGGACTTGGGGATCCCCTTCACGGGCTGCCCCCCTTTCCTCACGCCAAGGGAGCAGGGGGACATGGATGTGGTGGTTTTGGCTGGGGCAGGGTTAATTTTCTTCACAGTAGCTGCCGTGGGGCTGCGTTTTGGAACTGTGCTGGTGACAGTGTTGATAATACAGCAATAGTTTAGTTACTGCTGAGCAGCTTACGTAGAGGAAGAAGCTTTTCTGCTCCTCACCCAACCCCACCAGCGAGTGGGCTGGGGGTGCACAAGAAGCTGGACATGGACCCGTCTGGGACAGCTGACCCCTCCTGACCAAAGAAAGGGATATTCCAAACCGTATGACATCACGCTCAGCATATAAAGCTGGAGGAAGAAAGAAGGGAGGGTAACATTGGGTGACAGTGTTGATCTTCCCGAGTCACTGCTACACGTGATGGAGCCCTGCTCAACTGGAGTTGGCCAAACACTTCTGTGCTGATGGGAAGCAGTGAATGAATTCCTTGCTCTGCTTTGCTTGTGTGCAGTTTTTGCTTTCCCTATTAAAGTGACTTTATCTCAACCCACAAATTTTCTCACTTTACCCTTCCAATTCTCTCCCCCATCCCACTGAAGGTGTATGGGGGGGAGGGGGCTTAGTTGCCAACTGAGCTTAAATCAGAGCCACAGGTCAGATTGCACCTGGCTGGTGAGCAAATGGCTCCATCCCACCCAACTGCATCTCCACCTCCAGCTCCTTGCTGCTACAACCTGGTATTAGGGCTGACATTAAACTGCAGGGCTGACTCAGAGGTAGCAGAGGATATTTTATCCTACCAAATTTCTCTCCAACCTCTGAAAGATCACAGGCTGCCAAGAAACGATGCTTCAGATGTAGCTCCTCTTTCTTGTGATGAGCTGGTGGCTTAAATCCATCCTTCAACTAATACTGCTGCTGACATTGACCCATCCTGGGGAGCAGAGATGTGCTTTCAAACATGGCATTTAAAGCTAAACTGACAGCTTATCAGGACAAAGCGATAAGGAGCAGGCAGGGGATTGATTTCGTCTTGCTGATCCCTCGTGGCTCGCTTAAGGGCAAACTCCCCAGCCCCTGCCGAAATGAACAGTCCCGCTGGGTGTCAGTGGGACCACGGGAACACGGGAGAGCAATCGGAAACAGCCACCTTTCTGTGGTGAAAGCTCCGTGCCCACGGAGCCCACGTACAAAAACCAGTCTGGAATAAGCAGCAACAGTAAAATGCCAGATGAGCTCACAGCAAGATGGAGCTGCTGATGTCCGTGTAGCATCCAAAGCTTTACACCATTTAGCTGAAGTTACTCCCTTCTCCCCTCATTCATAATCTCTGCCTCTTCCCTCCTCAAGCCACCAGAGGTTCTTCCAGAGAAGACCACACTGCATGGGGTTATAAATTATCCTCACCTCTAGTACCTGTCTCTTAGATAAGTTCTGCTCTGCTCACAGGGATAGGAGCTGTTTTGAAGATGCTTCACAGGAAGAAGTGCAGGTGCCCAAGTTGCAGCCTCTCCCCAACCTCTATGGTGACCCTTTGCAAGTCACCTCAGTGCTCCCTGGTGTGGTTCTCTGCTCACTTTCTGCAAGAAGCCACCTCACTTTCTTCGAAGCAATCTCAGCTCCAGATTGCCTCTTACTTTGAATGGGCTCCATATCTGGTTGCCCGTGCAAACGAAAAGCAGCTCTGCAAGCTCCATTCCTTCATCAGCATACAGAGGAAAGCCTGGTAGGTGCTTGTCAAAAACTCAACAGATCTACAAAGAAACCAGCCATGACTCAGCAGGGCCTGGGAAATTGCAATTTTTCTTTTTTTAAAAAAGGTAAAAGAAAAAATAAGTGTAAAAATAGAATTAATATGGCCTTAAGAAGACTCTCCATTTTGCTGTGGCTGAGTACTGATTTTTCTCCAGTCACGATACAACTTGCTCTAGCAATGGGCTAAGATTCCTATCAGGGACATCAAGCTGTAGGATGAAGATGCAGCTGTCAGAGCAGGACTTGTACATGCAACAAGCACCCAGACAGGGTCAGAAAAAGGGGAGTTAGCCTATGGCATGGGAGAAAAGCATCTGGGCAAGACCTCAACTGGGAAATTCCTCTTTATCCCTCACCTTGGCCTTGACAAGTTACCCCCAACTTCAGCAGGTCCAGCACTCCACTTTTAAATACCAAATTATCAGTTCAAGAACAAGCTCTTCATAGATCATAATAAAAATGAGAAAATCTCTTCAAAGCCTTATACAAAAGGTAGCAGGGTTTTTTTCTGCCCAGAGCAGGTACGTTCCAGATCACGCAGACATTAAAACCAGGCACTGTGACAAGTGAACATCTTACTGATCCTCATCAGAGAAGCAGAGGACATCACCACGCAGAAACTAAAGCAACTTTTGCCTGGCAGAGCTGTGCCCTCAGTACTGCAAAATGATGTGCAAGATCTTATCAAAGCACAAAGCGAGTGCAGGGTAAGTGATTTATGAGACCGTGGTGGTCGATCAAGTCCTCCACAAGCCTCTCTGTGTAAAAGTCACGATTCAGCTGAGTGACTTTTTACCTGCAAGGTTGAGGTTTGCACAGGAACAGCCAGGAGACCAGTGGCTGGGACTGTACCAAAAGCATTTACAGCACCAGCGTACGCTTGAAATTGTAGCAATGATATTCGGGATCAAGGGAAAACACCACAACCCCATCCGAAATGGGATGCCCTTCTGACTTCTGCTCTTCCATTACTGGTGTTAACAGAGGTTAAATTAAAATCCATAGCAGGGAGCGAGGTGAAGGAAATCCCAGCATATTTACAGACGTGGCATTTGCCAGTGCCCTTGGGAATGGATCCAAATCTCCTTCCTTGGGAGCTTATTTAATAGGACAGCAACCTTCCTAGGGTTTGCTTCCCATCACCAGCATCTCTCCCACCCACCTGTCCATGCCCAGAAGCTCAAGTATGTTAAATATTGGGCTAGGAAAAACAAAATTCAGGAAAAAAATAGGCGACTTTCTCCCCCACTACCTCCTTCTCCAAGAGTTGCTCTGCATGGTTCAGTCCTCCAGGCTATGAAATTCAATAAGCCACGTTCCGATCGCTACAAGCCACTCAGTCCCCACCATGCCAGAGTAGCTGAGGTTTAACAACCAAATTACAGCGTACATTATACTGCTACAGGCTCCACACAAACACTCTCACTAAAGGGCCTGATAATAAGAGGCTGGGGATACACAAAGCGTTTAGGACTAAAGCCTGGACCCATCAGCTTTGCTGGCATCGAAGTTACCTGACCTGGATCACGTGGCTGGAGAATAGAGCCTCAGTTTCTTTTCTCAATCCAAACTGATGCCTCCCTACACTCCTCCACAGGTGAGAGCCCAAAGGTCACGACAAAGATCTTGGGGATTTATTATTTCATCCCAGGACTTCAATCAGCACCTTGAGTGGGTTTGTCTGTAAGGATTCTGTCAAGTCTGACAGCAACCAAGGAATAAAGTTGCTTATTGTCAACGTCCAGGAGAAAAGTTTTCTCTCCTTCTCAGAGACCATTCTGCCAGAAGCAACAGCAGGAGCACACACAAAGGTATGTAAAAACATATACGTATTAAGTATGTACACACAAATACAGCATCTCTTCATCCTTCTGCCTTCCCAGCAGCTCTGCCCAAATCACAGAATTACTGAGGCTGGAAGAGACCTCCAAGATCATCGAGTCCAGCCTATGACCCAGCACCCTGACATCAGCCAGACCATGCCACCAAGCACCACATCCAATTTTTCCTTAAACACCTCCAGGGATGGCAACTCCACCACCTAAGTCCAAAGAATTTCTCTTTGCAGAGCCAAAAGCCACAGTTTGCTTCAGCTCCCAGTGAGCTCTCCATCCTTCTCCCTCTCTGTCATCTCCAATGAAGGAAGTGTCAGTTCATGCTTTCCCTCCTTAACCACGTCAAGAAGCAGCCTTGGCTGCAGCTCCTCAGAGGCTGGAATAGATCTCTATGTAAATACCTGTGTACCCAGTGCAAATCTCAGAGGGTTTAATGTAACAACAGGAAAAATCAAAACAAAAGACCGGGCAGAGAGGAGAGCGATGGGAATGAGAGTCTTTGGGTACACCAAGCTTCGTGAAGGTCCCAGGAGATGCTGCTCCCAAAACATCACCGTTCCTAACGTACATCCAACATCCCAGCTAACATGATTTCCCAGCCTTCTGGAACACGACAGCTGTCCCAAACACGCCGTACCATAAACTGCAATTTACTTTCTACAGCGAGATCTACCAGAATATTAAATATGAAGGCAAATCCTCTTCCTACTTTGCACCACAAGGAGGGAGGAAAGGGGTCGGGAATGGTCACGCAACTTGAATTCGCCCTCTGAAGGGACCGTGGTCACAAATAGATGGACACACATACAAAGTGATCCTATTTCTCCGGATGGCTTCTGGAGGCACTGCTTCGGACCAAAATTGCAAGATACTGGTAGCATTGTGAGAGCACACAATTTCCATCTGTCAATTGAAACGGGCAAAATTAGATCTCGAAGCTGCGCATTTAATCCATTGCCAAACTAGTCTGCCTGCTACAGTGCTCAGAACAGATTTTTATTAAGGGAAAGAAAGAGGAAAATTGTCTTTTACAGCTGCATCTTGTCAAAGCTCCCCTCATCCGCCCCCAGCCTGGCTGGCCAGCTCCGGAGCGACCGCTCTGATACTTCCCCGTGGCAGGAGGCTGGGAAGAGCCCTGGAAGCCCTGGGCAGAGCTCATCAACATCTAATTCACTTCCAATTTGTCTCCACGCAGACTGATGACTCCTAATTGCTGGTTCAGAAATACAATGCATACCCGGGTGATTTTAAGTTGGTTCAAGTTATCTTAGTTAACTGTTAGGGGAGATCACACAGCAACTTTCCTTCCATCCCAGGCAGATAAATATTCACTTAAAATTGTATCTTACTTAAAAATCACAAGGCTGCTTGGCGGTTGGATTAACGTATTGGACAGAAACGCCAGATGCTACCTTAAGAATTAAGGGCAAAATCTGAGCTCAAGCTCTCTTAAAACATCTGTGTAAATAGAGGTAACATATTTCTTGCATGAGCTTCACCCGCTGGTGGCAAAGGCGGCTGCTGCGCAGGTCAGATGCCCAAGCAAGCCCAGATCCCAGTGTGATGTGTGATAAAACAGACCTGGGTGTCACTGGGTGCAGAGCCAAAGCTGCACCTCTGGGACTCCTCCTGGTTTACACCAGTGTAAAGCAACAGCAGACCACAAGCTACGTGCATAATCCAGTAAAAAAAAAATAATTGGAGGTCTCAGTAGGCAGCTCAATGCTTCTTGTCAGCAGAAGCAATTGCAAAACTACCCAAAAACACAACAACACAACAAACATAGGGAGAAAAAAAAATGATTCCGAGTTCATTCACTGTAAACTAATGTGATCCTGGCTCCTCTAATGGAGTTACTCCAAACATGTCATTTAGACAGAGCATGGCAGACAACGTGGACATTCTGCTTCCAAGTAAACCTGGCTGGATGCTGCCAACCGGCCCCAAATCACCAAGTAACAAAAGCCAAGGGAAAGGTAATCTTGGGCTCAATGAGAAGAAGGCTAAAACTACTTTTGTATCGGGAAGGGATCACTAAAATACAATAAAGGCATGGTAATTTAGAAAAGTTTTATTACCAGCTCAGGGTTACGCTGCATAAAATTCACCTGTAGCATAAAGAAGATATTAGCTACAGGCTCCAACCTTCTGCTCCCCTTAATCAGCAGAGTTCAACTCAAGTGACACGTAGTTTTACGTTTCTAAGGGAGCTGCCATCTAGACACACTGGAATAAAAATACATACGGACTCAAGACAGAAACCAAGCGTGTAATCAAACGGCAAATTGAAACTGCACCGACTGGTTCCCACCAGATATCAGAGGTGAGAAAACTGAAGGCAACTGGAGAATCTTCCCAAAGAAAGGTCTGGGATGAGTCTTGTAAATGCCTTGAAAAGCAGCAAATTAATTGCCTTGAAGGGTTATGAATTGCAGTCTGAAAATAACGAGTAAATTGTAGATATTTCATAGAAATTATGAGTAATCCTTAGGAAAAACTGATGAGATAAATTAGTCTCATTTCTCACTGGAGGGGAGTATAAGGTAGAGAACAATTTACAAAAAATTAGTGGAAGAGGAAAAGCACAAAGACATCCTAAAATTATTTTAATTACTACCTTCAGTGAAACTACACGCATAGTAAATTTAGGTATGTGGATGCCAGGAGACTTAACTTTTGAATCCCTTGGCTTCTGTAGCAATAAAAGCACTAATTAGGTTAAGGGGTGAGGCAAAACGTTTCTAAGTGCATTTGCAAATTAAACCTGCTCAGAGATACCTGTTGCAATCCCAACTTGGGACAGTACAGAGATAAACCCCCAAAACTCTGACGAGCTCCACACTCAGCTGGACATCAGGGGCTCCGACCACAGCCGGTGCACGTGGTCGGTCTCAGTGATGTAAGAGAAAGATCAGAACTAGGGATGAGTAGAGGGTTAAATATCATTCTATTCACTCAATATTAGTTCATTAAAGTCAAAGGTCTCGTTCTCATTACTTAGCCTTCTGATTTGCTTTGTACACTTTGCTCAGCTGGACTGTTCTGTTCCAAGTCAACTTCATTTCACGTTTTCTTTCTTGGGCACCAGCACTGTATCTTTTTTTTTTTTCTACTGTTTCCCTGCACTCACCCTTCTGAACACACACAGGTATTACCCTACACCACCACTCCTTGCTACAAAGAGCTACAGCAAAACCCCATCTGCTTTGAAAGTATTTTTCCAATTAGCTTCCTAATCCTTTAACCCTTTAGGTTCGATGGGTTATATTTTTGTTGGTGTTGCAAAAGTCATTTTGAAACCAGGAGCCAAGCCCCAGCTAATGCCTGCTTGAGTTTGCAGAGTTTAACACCTTGCTCTGAGCAACCAGCCCCCCCCGCCCACGCTGCTGCTTACAGTGACATTTCTCCTAAATATCACAGGCTCCAGCAGCTCTGCCGTGGGACAGGGATTTCCAACGCTGATCCACGCTCACGAGTCTCACTAGAAGAGGGAATAAAAGGCATTTGACAGAGCTCTGACCTACGAGCAGCTCTTAAGGGATTCAAGGTGCATTACAGAAGTCAGATGATGGGGTTTGGTGGTGCCAGGGATGCAGGGACCGCGTTGAGCCACCAAAGGGAGCTGCTGTTGGGATTAAAGACCAAACTCAGGACTCAGCTGCTAATTAGATGTATTGAGCCAACAGAGAACGCCGAAATGAAAGGAGCTAACCCACATGTGGACAACATATTTTTAGACAAGTTACAATTTACGAGACTTTTCTTCCTTATCTTTCCTAATTGCTTGTCATTCAGCAGGAGATGCTGCTGGGTGCGCAGCACCTGCGCCTCTCACCAGGCTCAGTGGGCGTCACGGATGCTCAGCAGCTCCCAGGATGAGGCCAGAAATACATTTATTCACTAACGGGTTTTTCCACAGCAAGCTAAATATTTCAACTGCAATATTTATATTCAGAGATGACAAATTGTGATTCGGTCAAACCCTCCCATTGCACTTGTCAGGATACAGCTTGAATAAGAACAGATTAAAAGCAAAAGCTTTCTGATAAAGCTCCTCAAATCGGATAGATGCTTATTATAGAGCAATCAAATAAAGTTTATTAAACTGATGGGAGTCTAGACATGGTCACTTATACCCACACCTCCATGTGCTTCAGTATAACCCCCCCCCTCCCAGATCACAAATGGCAACGCTCCCACCGACGCGGGAGCCAGAACACATCAATTGTGCAAGAAGGAACGACGAGAACTGCAAGCCTTGTGTCAGAGAACGATTTATAACAGCAGCGAGCAAACAGCTTAGCCCAGTATGAAACACGGGGAGATGGGAGGGAAGACCAGAGCATTTAGAGACAGAGGAGCTAAGATGCTTTTCATTAAATGCATTTTTATCACCGTCCAAGCGTAATTCTGGACACATCTACTGAGGGACGCTTGGAAAGATCACACAGGGTGTTACTCTGGACCTAGAGTCTGGCCTGAAGTACTTGTTAAGGGCAACTAGCAAGTGCTGCAAGGAGCAGCACTTCAGAGGAAAAAAAAAATAAACTCCAGCTTTGATGCAAACAGAGACTCTACCCAAACAGGAGAGCAGAGCCAAGTCCCACAGAAATCAGCTGGCACCAACAAGCTCTGTAGCCACTTGAGAAAATAAATGAGGGGAAGGTGGGTTTTTTTTTTTCCCCAAGGCACACACAATTCAACCTATAATGAATCACTGCATGTTTTTATGAATCACTAAATAACCAGCAAAGTTGCTCGAGCCTTATCAAAGCCGTGCTGCCAAGCTGACACTCGGCGCCGCGATGGGAAGTGGGTTCAATCATCGCTGGGTTCCAGCCCGCTTCTCCAGCCAGTCCTAGAGTAAAAACCTCTCCCAGCAACGTGATGGGCACAACCTCAGATCCCTCTCAACTGCTGCACCTCAGGCATGTGGATGGAGCTGGCTGCCACTTGATACCCCAGCCCATCGCTGTGGTACCCACGAGGGCCAGGAGCTGCCTCCAAATCCCACCCCGCAGTGCAGGGACATCCAGGGAATGACAAAAAAAAGTGACTCAACACTTTGTTGATGAAAATATTAGCAATAGCAAAATATTGTATTAAAGAAAAGCCCCTTCTGGATACAGGCAGAGCTCCCTGTTCCTGTAGGGCCATTAATTAACAGCGATGCTCGGGAAGAGCCAGGAAAGGACCTCGCAGGATCAGAAAAGCCCAAATCCTGCTCTGTACCACCCAACGCGCACACCGAGTACACAACGTCCCACCCACAGACCTCTATAAATAAACCCACGTAGGAGATCCAGGACTGAAGAAATAAGTAAGTTTGCTTCCAATTATATATCTTTTAAAAAAAGGCAAATTAAAAGTAAATCGGGAAAAACAGAGGGGGAAAAAACACAATGCAACTTGACAGGAAAAATTCCATTTCAGCCGTCGTCCGCATCACAAGAACTATGTTTGGATTGTTTATTTGCCCTAAACTGTCACGTCCAAGTGACTTGCTGGTCGAAGCTGTGTTAGGAGATAACCCTGGAGCTCAGGAGACTCCTGCGTTGGAAGCATCCCTTTGGAAAGCTGAAGAATGACAACGCACAGTGAACAGCTCAATAAAAGTCAAGCGTGACAGCCAGACCCAGAGCCAGCTCGAACACTTTCTGCTCCTTTGATTAAACTTTAATGGACACAACTCTTGGGTTATTGCTCCCACACCTGAAAAAAAACCCAGCTCCTTGCAGATCATCTGCTTTCTGTTGTCTGAGAAGCCAGAAGTTTGTTGGCTTTATGAACACAAACTCATGCAAATCTGGGGAGGGGGTGGGGCAGGATTTTTTCCAGGTTGTTCTTGACATTCCCAAATGCAGCCCAGCTATTAAAAACACAAACGTGCATCTCCTCCATCTGCCCACTCCCCCGTTTTCCCTCGGCTGCGCAGCCCTTTGGGCGGCCGCGTGCCTCCGGCTAAGCGAGCTGCCGGCCCCGTAAACTGATCCTCGCCCCACCTGTCCCCCCGAGAACCGGGCAACAGCTTTTTTTAGCTATTTCTAAGCCTGGCAGTAACCCCCTCTGCTTAAACCACAGAGGCAAACCATGCTTTGGCCCACCCGCGGAGGATTTCCACCTGCTCCGGGCCACAGGTCTGGGGTATCTCTGCTACAGGCAACTATTTGGAGCTGTCGGGCAGCTTTCATGGTTCCAGCGATCAGGATTGACAAGAGGGGTTTGCCAGGAGCCCCGTGTGAGATGCGCTCGACCGTACGCCCCAGGCTGCGGTGGCATTGGGGGTTTTGGATGCTTGGTATGGCCAGGTCCGTGGTGCAAACCCCACGGTGTGGATCCCGGACTCTGCCAGGAGCATCCCACAGGACCACCCGCAAAAACCAACAGGGACCTCCTGGGAGCTGCAGCCCGAACGCACAGGATGGGACACCCTTGCTTTCTGAGGAGTGCCAGGTGACAGCACAGCTCTGTTTGCACCCTGGGGACACACGGGTGAGGACTTTGCTGGGTGACACATGTGAGCACACTCAAGTTTTGGAGCTGAAATGCCACAGGGGAGACACTCGGAGAGGTACTCCCACACCAGAACACACTCGGTGAGCACAGGGAGAGGAGGGATGTGCATAATGGAGTGAAAACTTCTCCTCCACCCAAAATAAACCCCAAAGGGAGCAAAGGACAACTCCCCCAGCATGAAAATGCACCATCGGAGGAGGCTTTTCAGAAGGGGTCAGTGCTTCCCAGGTGAGTGAGCACTTTGGAGAAGCTCCTCAGACTCAGGAGCGAGAAGACTTCACAGTCACATCCCTTCCCTCTGTCTCTGCAGGGGATTTTAATGCAAACATAAAGCTCCTTATCGTGGTTTATGGATCTGTGCTTCTGAGTGAGCAAAGAGCCACCAAAACCGCGCAGCTGTCCAGAAACCACCTTTGTGTTGCCACCTTCTTTGAAGTTACTCCTCTCCTGGGACAGGCACCGGAGGATTCTCATCCCTTATCACACTGATCCTCCTGTGCTCCTCTTTTGAGCAGCTGCTTCACAAACACCTCAGCCCCACACCGGTGGCACTCACCCCCGAGCTGCCCAAAGCCTGACCTGTACCCAGCACAGCACCAGCTCCCCAGCAAGACGCACATCTCCTCACTTCCAGGTTGCTCAAGGCAGCTTCCTTAAGCAGCTTCAGAAATCACAACCACCAGCAACACGAGTGCTCTGGCCAAGAAACTTAAAGAGTCGACACCAAAGGTTTGTTCCGACCGCGACACGCAGGAGAAGGGGAGGAAAAAATAATCCCAGCAAGGAGCTCGTCCCTATTGCTGCGATACATCAGGAGCTTTGTTCTGCTACATCCAAAACACACCGGCTCCGACTGCAATAATGCTGCAACACAGGGCTTGTGGAGTTTTTATTAGATTTCTGCTTTGCTATTAACCAACCGTCACAATTTCCACCTCACATTAAGTCAGATGGGTAAGTTTTGTAAAGGACCTCGCTCTCCCGTGAACTCTTTGGAGGGAGCTGCTGAAAGGCAAAAGAAAAACCCAGCCCCACCCTACAGGAGCACACCTGAATCCTCTTCTCCACACACAACCCTCCTTTACCAGGTGTCCACACCACTTCAGCCGCGGGTAATTGGTCATTTGTACTGGGATGCTGTGAACCCAAAGCACCGCGTGGGAGCGAGACCCCACCAAAGCCAGAAGACAAGGCTTCTCCTTCCCACCTGCCCCCAAAGTTTTGAAACACAGCCACCTGCTTTAAGAGATCTGCCTCGATTCAGTCGCAGCTACAACAGGAACAAAGTGCCCTCCCTGAGCCCCTCCAGGACTGGGTAGGTCACTTTTTTTTTGTTATGGAACCATCATTGACACATTATTGATACAGCCCAAGCACCGCTGTAGGGATCAAATACTTGTTTACTTCCCCCTCCCACAGGAGCTCAGATCCCCCCCTGACGACGGCGTAAAGTGGAATTATTGCTGCAAAGGTCAATAGTTCACGGAAACCCAGTTCAAACAAGAAGAGACCTAAGGTTGTAAAACTTGTGGGGTTTCCCTCCAAGTATTTCTCCTAACACCAGCCCAAGGCAGAGCGTCCTGGGGAGGATTGTGCAATTCCTCCTAACGACAACACTCGGCTTGGTGTTGTTGCTGAGGAAAACAGTGATCTCAGATACACACGGGTTTCTTTGGTTAACTGAAGCCAGATCAATAATAACCATATTAATAAATAATGCTTTTAATAGCAGCAGCAGGATATAGGCAGCAAACTGCAGGTAGGTATCAGGGATAGGTAAAAGCATTAATTATCTGCACGATGTCAATGCTTCCAAGCTGATGTGCAGAGCGAAGCTGAAAGCTCACTTTCTGAAGATCATCAAGACAGACTGACAACTCTCTGCTCGCACTCAAGCATTTCGGGTAAAATTCAATTTTCTGGATGTCACAACCGAGAGGAACACACCGCTCTTTTCCACTTAATGTTAATAAACTGGCTAAAGGACGCAGGGGAGCGCGGGGGATGGAGAGGCTTGACTGTCCCCTGCCTTCAACTTGCAAAAGAAGAGAAGCAAAGGGGAGTTTTCGGGACTCGAGGGGTGCGAGGCGTGCGCCTTCCCCAAACCAACTCCAAACCGCTCCATTTTTCTGTGCCGAGAAAGCGCACATGCACTCGGAGCTCTCTTACATAAACAGCGAGAGGGTCAGCGCCTGTCTGAAATTCCCCGCCGCGGCTAAAATAAATACGAGGTTGTCTTTAAACTTTGCTCTTTCCCACCCCGGCGAGTGAGAAGTGAAGTTGAGGGGGTTTTTCTCCCTTCTGGGGGGTCCTTGACAGGGGGGCTGTGGCTCAGCACCCTTCACCGCCCCGCGATGCCAGGCACCTTGTCCTGCAGCTCTGTCCCTCTCACTCCCACACCGGCCAGTGGGTCGGGTGATGCTGGTGGAGCCGAGGGGACCTTGGCGTGCGTCTCCCCCAGCTAAGACCAGTGAAATGAGTGCTGGGGGGGACGCGCTCCCCGCTTGTCCCACTCCTGCAAAGCCCCACATCCCCTCCCTGAGGTTGGGGACCAGGACAGCACGGAGCGGGAGGGGTTTGGGGGGCACTCTGGGGATCCCGGAGGCTTCGTGGCATCCCCGTGCGCTGGAGAGAGCGGTGAGCCCCCAAAACACAGAGCCCCGACGGGATGCTCCGGGCACGGGGAAGGGTCCCGAGGTGTCCCCATAGCCGGGGAGGGGGGGGTTCCCTCGGGGAAAGGATATGGGTTACAGACCAGCCTGAGGCACCAGCTGCGTGGACGGGTGGTTTGCTTGAGGCAGAAGAAGGCGGTGGGTGCCAGCGCCGGGTAAGGCACCTGCTCCTCCTCCTCGGAGGCCAGGTCGGGCGGCGGGTCGCGGCAGGGGGAACTGCCGGGGCCGGAGCCGGAGCCAGAGCCGGCATCCTCGGGCGGCTGCTCAGCCGGGCGGCGCGGAGGAGCGGTGATGGGCACCCGCACCTCGCCACCGGCCGGGCGCGGCAGCGGCTCTCGGCTCTCGCCATCAGTCATGGTAGCGGCCAGG
>JANHFX010012904.1:152169-181187 GCA_027560015.1 Chloroceryle amazona | reverse complement strand
ACTCTGTAGATTACAGAAATGACTCTTCAGAGCAATGAGAAACTTGTGTTAAATGTGTGAGTTATGCAGGAAGAAAAACTGAAGAGAAAAGCTTCAGCTGTGACGTTTTGTATAAATAGCTTATTTAATACTTGTTTACTTGTGTCTTTATTCAGATGTTAGCTATACCCAACGTATAGATCCTGTCTGCCTTTGTGTTTACAGTTTTGAACAAGCTATCGGTGCAAGAGAAGATGGAAAGTGGGAAATACCTCTGGAAACTGCAGTTTGTAGTGAGAAACAGCAGATGGTGATCTGGTTACATTAGACTTCTCACTGCTCACACTGTGCCTTAGGAGAACTGTATTCATAGGTGTGAGATATATAGAGATGGGTACACATTTTGCATTCCAGCCATGGCTCAACTCTTACAGACGATGACATTTTCTCAGGGTAAATGCATAGGCAGGGAGAAATGTTTGAGTAATTTTTTTTTGATGTTTATTTATCTCAAGATTCCTGCCTTTAAAAGAAGCAAATGAACGGAGGAGTTCTTTTCATAGTTATTATCTTGGGATACACATGCTTCTATGTATGAAGATTTTGGCTTTTTCTATAAGAAACTGTTTATCTGGCTAAATAAAAAGTAGATAGACAAACCTTACTTGCAAACTAGAGTGTAAATGAATAAGAGCAAGTCAGCTGATGCTAGAAAGGTGCATCTCTATTTTGAAACGTGAGAGAATTAGTTTTAGGAATGTGTAGTTTAGTCTGAATGGAAACCTGGAATTTCTAACCCCATAGGAAAATTCTACTGTATTTTTATAGATGATGCCTGAAAAACACTGTAAAAGGTTAGCGTGTGGCTGTGGACCCAGTGAATTTCCCTTACTTTGTTCCTGGTAGGAAATTATTTACTAATCTCCTTTATTAGCAGCAAATTGCTTCCTTTTCCCATGCTCGCTCACTGGTCTGGCTGAAGCAGGAGGTCACAGGGCTGATGTCAAAACTCTGCCCATTCTCTACTCACCTGCCATGGGAGAAAAAAGAAATAATCTTGTGATTTCTGGAGCCTGACTCTTATTAGCAGAAGGCTGAAAAAGGGAGTGAACAGGTAGTACATGGTCAGTAGGTGCAAAATTGTGGCCCATCATTAACAATCTTTTCAAATTCTGTTTATAGAATGAAGTAAAGCAACACCCTTTCCAGTTCCTCTTCAAAAATAAATATAAACTGAGACTATATCTCGACTTTATTCCCCCCTTTTGTCAATTTCAAAGATATTACAGATAACTTGGATTGGTTTGAATAATTGATAATCCTCAAACTCTTAATGATAGGGGCATGAATTCTGTTTTCTCTCATTTTAAACAGTGGGTGCTTTACTGGATTGTTAGGTAACCTGATGATTGTTCAGAAAAGAAGTCCAATAAAAGTGGAGATTTACTGACAGGCAAAGATGTGTCTCCTTTAAATCAAAGATAATTCTGTGTCAAATGAAGTCTTGGCAAGAAATGCATCATTTGGAACGCCAGAGACTTTGTATTATTATATCTCTTGATCTTTTTTACCTCTAAGACTTTGCTTATCTAAACTATTTACTGCTTTCTTATTCTGCATCCCTGTGTGTTGTTGGTATTTATTAGTGCTGGAAGGGAAGATATTCTCCCAGTTGCTCTCTTTCCTTGTTCCCTTGTTTTGATGGAAGCTGGTGGGTTTCACGAAGGAAAGTTTGTGTGTGTTTGTCTTCCCAGAAGTGACTAGTTCCCATTGTACATCAAACAGTTGTCGTTCTGTTCATAAACACTTAATTCATCTGAGTGTCTTTTTGGCATAACTTACTGTCTAATTTGCTGCCGGATGGAAAGAATGAAAGGTATTTTAATGGGTTGGCTTGATTTTCATGCACTACAGCTAGTCATAGGAAGGTGAGTGGGCTAACAGGAGTTTTTGATTACTTGAATATGCGTGGATATGACATTGGAGTATATGTTGAAGAGTGGTGTGCTACTGTTTTGGATCTTTTGCTGTGTTTTGCTATTTAATAAACTCGTAGCATTTTATTTTATTTTGTTCCAGACTGATCTTTTCTTTCACTGTTCTGTAGTTGAGCAAAGTCAGTTGACCAGGTGTATCAGTGAAGGTTATCTTCACCTATCTGCTATTCTTAATTTCCTTTTCTTCAAGTGCTTTATTTATGATAAAGTTTTTTTTCCACAAATCCCTGTCCACTCTTCTTCTGTACTGGACAGAGTACTTGTTCATGCTGTACTTGCATCCTGGCTTGCAGGCTTTTCTTTGATTCATATATGCTACTTCAGTCTATAAAATCAAGCTGGAATGAAATGCAACCAATAAGATCTTTATGACCTGTTTCTTTGACACGTTACTCTCCACCCTGGCCTTTCAAGTCCTTGCTTTTCTCCTGAGCTGTATGGGTAGTTCTTGCCCTTGCCTTCAGGTTTGTATGTTATATGGAGATATACCTGGATCTAACCTCCTGTTTCTTTTGATCTTATAAGCCTCTTCCCTTGTGGTGCAGCCAACCATCACCTTAATTCCTTTTCTTTTTTTTTTTTTTTTCTCCTCTGAGTTGCTGGACTTTTTCCCATGCTGTCTTATGTTTAGCAATTTTGTTTCAGAAATGTTCTCTTGGATCAGCCTTCTTGGTTAACTTGAATTTATTCTAAAATCTGTTGGGAGATGTTGGGTCATGTAGTAACAGAGGTGGAAAGAACACCTTATAATATAACATGATGTACACGGTACTTCTGCTGGTGGTGTTGGTGTGGGGTTCTTTTTGGGGTGTTGCTGTTTTAATGGAATGCTTAAGGCTTTTGTTTGCCTTTAATAAGAATTATTTTATTATTATTATTCTACTATTTCAATCTTTATATCCTGACAATTATTTTGCCTTACATATTTTGAAAGATTTTGCTTTATGATTAGCATCCTTTGTGTGCCACGCGTTGTTGAAAAAGAATTCTTTCTGCTTATTCTCTTTGTTAATAACAGGGAAAGATTCAAGTACAATGAGAAGCAAGCATTACGATCACATTCTACGAGCCCTCCTCACCGGACGGAGGAAGATAACCTGGCCACACCACTGTCTGTAAGATTCTTCTCCTTTGTGTCATAAAACTTGCTCTAGTTTCAGTGAGTCGCTTTTCTGTGTCCCCATAAAGCTGTTCTTTCTAACTCCATGAGTCATGATCCCTGTGTACAAGTAGACATTGGGGAGGGAGTGATGGAAGAACTAAAGCTCATCAAAATCTGCCCTCCGCAAGTGCAGGGGAAAATAATTTCTTGTAGGATGCTCAGAGTTCATCCTGACGGTTGACCTCTGTTTAGTGTAGTGTTTAATGTCTGCTGCATTGTTTTCCCTAGGCTTGGCAAGCCGACTGTATTGACATCATCTTGTATTTTGCAACAGTAGATTAAAGAAGGCTGCAGAGATGTCTTTGGCTCCTTTTAACGATGGCTGACCCCTGAAAGACTGAATTTTGGACAGTTTGTATTACCAAACTTTCCAGACCTAGCCTTATGGCTGATGGAAGGACATTAAACAGGCTCCACGTAAACCCCTTTTAGTCCAAGCTATTTAATGACATTGTAGGTACAATTGCAAGCATTTAAACTGGAAATTACTCCTGACAGATATATATTATCAGCAAGTTTTCCTTTCTGAGTGTGTTCTGTAGCCACGTAGCATCCAGATTGCTGGAGAGGTCTGCCTCCTGTAGTTCCTTCACCACAGCCAGTACATCTATAATAGCCCTCATTCCTCTGGGAAACACTGAATTTGCTGTATGTGGGTTATAGGTCTGCCCACACTTAGGTTTTAATGGTATCAGAAGATTGCAGCTGGAATGGGCTGTTGACACCTGACTGTTCTTACCCTTCTTTTCTGGGCACAGTCAAGAAGTTAGGAGGAAATGAAGTGCAAGTGGGATAAACTGGAAGCTTGCAGCCGAGGTCTGTCTGAGGAAATCTGTGTTCTGTTTGGAATAGGGGACTAGCAAGGGGATGCTTTATCATGGCAGGCTACAAATGGTCTGTGGGCAAAAGTTGAGTGTCTCTGCTCCAGGCTCTGGTTGATATGAATGTGCTTATGTGTGTGATTTGTATATATACAAATATAATTTTAAAAAGAAATACCTTAATTAAAAAATAAAACCAGATGCTGGATGTACCAAATTTCTCCTTATTGGTTTCCTGTTTGTTTTACTTGACTTAGAGAAGTATTTTTTTTAATGGAATAGTTATTGTAAAGAAGAGGGTTTCCTTCAGCTGAAACCTGGATTTTGGGTTTTGTGGTGGTGGTGGTGGTGCTTTGCTTTTGTTTTGGGGATTTTGTTGTTTGTTCCCAGGTTCTACCACAAGCTTCCAGGACGTGTTAGACAAATTACTGCACTTCATTGTTCTTCAGCTCCATATACTGGGTTCTGCTGTGATTACCACTTTAAAAGGGCCTTTAAGTGAAATAATCCTCTCTTGCTTTGCCAAACAGTTTGATGAACGTTTGGCTGGCTGGAACAAACAGCATCTTGTTCTGTTGTCAGTGACGCACAGATGTTCAGGCATAATTCAGGCCCAGGTAGAGGAACAGGGAATCTTTTAAGAAACATTAAGAACGACCTCAACCAAGTGTTGATTAGCTGAAGTCAAAGCTCCTTTCAGTGTATGTTCATAGTGAAGGAGCAGATTTAAAAGGAGGTGCTTGCGTGCCCGTGCACAAGCCCCTTGCTGACAAAACTTAGTGGGACAAAGTAATTCACGCTTCAGAGTTCTGTCTTCCTAAATACTGTTATATCACAGTCAAAGAAAATTTTCTGTACCAGCTCCCCCGTTTGATAAAGTACCATCAGTAGTTATCCTACAGGAAAAAAACTTTCTTCTGAAAGACATAGCCTTGAGCAACAGCAACTGCAGTCCTTGCTGGAGTCTTTCTGCAAATAGAGACTGGCCTCGAGCTGGGCAGTAGCTGCTCTGTCCTCTGCCCACTATAATTATCCCTACCTTGCTGTTTTTTCCTTTAATTATCCTTTTTTTTTTTTTTAATTTGGAGGCTGGTCAGGTGATCTCTAAATTCTGGATTAGTGCCACAAAAGGTACTGTGGAGATGGATCACTTCTAGAATCAGCATGTTGCCTGAAGAATGCAGTGTTTTGATTTTGTTGTTGAGTAAACTTGCCCATTGTGAAGGAGCCCGTTGCTTTGGAAGTCAGTAAAAGAAAAGAGCAAGGTTAAGGTGAGGAAGCAGGCTAATTTATCCACCGAATTCCTTTTGCAGCACAGTATTTTACTGGTAACAGAGCTATTTAGATTAAAGCTGTCAGCGATATCGTGACATTGGGAAGTGCAGTGTAGACATGGCCAAGTTGGTGAGAAGCTTTTTTTTTTTTTCCCAGTCTGTACCTGCTATCTTTTCTGATATTTTGACTTTTTTTATGTTCCAGGACCATCACCATAAAACCCCCATTTCTTTGGATGACAGTGACCTTGAGGCACGTCTCAATAGTTGGAATCTTGGGGTAAAATAGAGCACTCTACTTATTTTTCTTTCTCATTTTCTGCTTATTCTCACAAGTTGAAAACTCCCTCAGTTGTGTTTGGGAGAGAAGACAGCTGAAGTTAGGAGGGGTGAGAGCTAGTTTCTAATCAAGTACTTCAGCTTTGTTTGTCTTTTAAAACAAAGTCATGTATTTTCACGTTGTCATTTTAATCAGTTGCCAAATAACCCTCGTTCTTCCTACGCTATTGTCAGTCCAGAGGGATATGACAGCATTTAAAAATCTTGCCCGCTGCACTCAATGTTTTGCACTGATGGCCAAGTTCTCTCTCTTCAGTAAAAACATAAATGGGAAGAGAGAAAGTTAACTTTTTTTGTGTTGTTTCTCCTTCTGAGAGAGAAGGAAGTCTTGACCTTGAGACAATGCTGGAGCTGCCTGATGGTTTCTCCAAACTGAAGGTGGAGATTAGTGAAGATGTTAGTCTGGCTGCGTGGTATTGCTCCTTGGAGCTCCCTGCCTTTTATAGAGCTATACAAGAATGATTTCTGGCACCTCCAGACTGACAATATTTCTCTGGAGTTGTAGTTTTGTGCAGAGGGGAGAGTGGTTCTCCAGAAAGCTTTTCAATAGCAGTCAGCTCACATTTGCCAAAGCACTTTGCAGGTGTCTGAACAAATGTGCAAGCAGCCACTTGCAGATTTTGGATATTTGGGCTGTATAAATACCTGGATCATACGAGCAGATAGTTGTAATACCTTGAGCTTTTAAAGCTGCTTGAAGGGGGAAACTTGCTCATGGCCATTTTACAAATTGTTCCAATTGACGCTGACAAAGGATCTCTTTATATCCAGCATTTTTATATCGGTGTTGATCTGCCTGCTTGCTTATCTCTTTAATTTTATTTGTTTTGTATTTCTTTTTCTAATTGAAATTCCAGTTTGCGATCATGTTGTGTTGATAATGGATGGTTATTAAGCTATGATGATCCCCCAGTGATATGGGAGCTCTCTTGGATAACAAATTGGCTACTGTGACACATAAATCAGTTTTTCAAGCCTCCTCTCCAGGGATAATTAAACAAGTCGCTAGTGAGAGACTTTGATTGCCCTGATAAGACTTGTTGGGAGTTACCTGATAAAGAGGATTTGAGGTTGTAAAACCGAGGTCTGTAAGTGGGTGCTGTTGAACAGAGTTTCCCTGCTGTGGATCACAGCCTCCAATGGGTTCTTAAAGGGTCAGGAAGTTTTAAATTGTTTCATACCTAAAGAAGAATATATAATTAGTAAAAAAAATCAAACCAAATCATTAATAATGATGGCAGCACTTGTGAATCTCTAAGGTTTGTGTGTATGATGCGATTGCTATTTTTTGTAGGCATTTACCTTGCCATAGGAAGATCTAGCTATCATTTAGTTGCTAACCACATTTGCAGACCATTTGAGAAACTTAATTTACAAGCGATCCGACCTGAGATACAGAAGACCCTTGACCCAAAGGAATACCTGAGTAGTGGGGGAAAGTTAGGAATAGAAATACAGAATGACTTTCACTTTGAACTGCCTAATAAAAAGAACAGTTGTTTTTAAAAAGCTTTCTTCTTTTTCCTTTTTTTTTTTAAACTCATGTGTCAAGGAGTAAATGGTGAATCAAGGTTACTAGTCAGGCCAAGAATGTGTGCTTCTGTACATTTTTCTTACAGCAGTGGGGACAGAGCTGATCCTGGGAATTTTGGCCAAGTCCTTATACAAGTATTTTTCTCAGTAAGAAACCTTGAAATTTTAGGAAGCTATTCTTATTTCAAACAAGTATGTATATAGGGGTGACAAAGCAACTCTTATAAATATCCCAGGAAATTCAGCATTTCATTTTAGGTAGAAAACATACAAAGAGATTGTACCCTGGGGAAATAGCAAAGGGTTTTTTAATCAGGGAGAAATTCAATTCCTGGAATTCAGCCAGGACAAGAATTAACTCTTTAGCTTTTACCAGAAGTGATGTGTGATCTTCAATACAAAGAACCTGGACACTCAGGTCTTAGCCAGACGAATTTATAATGGGAAATGTTATTGCCTCATAAAGGTTTAAGAGGACTTAGACCAAAGAAATTGCATGGCCTGTGGCTTGCATTATGTCCTCCTTTCTTGGAGGAATTACGTATAACGCGGGGTTAAAGTAGATGCAAGCGCAGAGAATTCTTGGGTGGCTACAGCAACAGTGGATGTTATGCCTGTTTTGTGTACTTGGCTCACATCTGCCTGTGTCTTTCCAGTCTAGTTAAGCTCAACCATTTCTGTACAAACCATTTGATTATCTTTTGTTTGGTTTCTTAGTCTGTCTGCTTACTATAAACATACCTACTGTATATGTTGTGGCGTTGGAGGGCAGCAACACTGCAAAAACTTTCCCACAGTGAACTCCAAGTGGTGTTGTGACTTCAAAAAATAAATTCAGCTTCCATGCTGACAAACAATCTTCATGTGCTTTAATGTCCTTCCACTAAGTCTGCAGAAGCAGCATTAAAGTGAACTTCCCTACAAATTATGATGTTAGATAAGAATGTCCTTACTCAAATTTCCTGAAGCTACTCAGCAGTTATTTCTGTAGGGAACAAGCTGGCTGGCTGGGTTTGTTAGATTAAAGTAAGAACTTAGGGCAAGGTTCAGTTTAGTTGTTTACCATTTCAAAATCTTAAGTGTTCTTAACTCTTTCATGTGTGTTTTTTCCATCCTTGTTTTGAAAACAATCACATTTTGTCTTTGAAGAAGCTTAAGGGGGAATGTGCAACAAACCTGCTGATCCAAATGTGGTTTCTTTCCCTGAATCTTAATATATACAACATACCTTCTGACTCTGTTACTGAACTGTAATGAGCTACAGTTGTAGATAAGTACACCTTGATAAACATCTTCCCAAGAATGGAATGTGACTTCGGAAGGGGGTAGAATGGAAGCATAACATTAATGTTGTCATTGTTGTGGTATTTACTGAGTCAGAAGAGAAAAAGCTTTGCTGGAAGTTTCTGGGCTATCACAGCTATAAAGCCTGGACACTATTTTCAGCCTGAGGGATGAGAGATGGATAATACCCTGAGGAAGAGTCTTGTGCAAGTACATAGTGCTCAAAATTGTCCCTTTTCTGCACTGCCCTCGCTTTTGGGGAAAGCCATTTCAGCTTGGTTTACTTGTATTGATGCTTCACTCGTTGCTTGCATTGATAGCTTTAAAACTGTGCACTTCAAAAAGGTTTAATTTTATCCAGTTTACAAGGGGTTAAACAGAAATTGAAAATACCAGAGTTAAAGATTATGCCTAATTTGCCTCAAATTCAGTTTTGGATTTGGCAGATTTGTGCCATACCTTTTTCAACTTATGAAAATATATTTATTCTCTTGAAGTAGATGATTTTCATTAAGTAATGGGGATCTCTTAATGGGTCTCTGTTCGTCCAAAGCCTTCCCACCTCTGGTTCATGAGGACTCGAGTAGTAGAAGGTGACCGTGCCTGTCCTCACAGACTTAGTTTGTTGTCTGTTTGACTGCCTAACAGATCAGGAGAATCCAAAATCTCTTCTACAAAGACATTCAAAATGTCATTTTTGTTAAGAAGTGGTATTTACAAATTAGAGTTCAATTCTAGTTCAAATAAAGATGTCTTTCATGATGACATTTATTTGGTTCGTGCTCTTAAAAAAAGCATGTGATTTACTGTTCTTCTCATGGCAGCCCTTCAGATTCATACATATGTATTTTGGTTTGTCTTTGACCTTTTGCTTATTATTTTTACATTTGCATGTTTCTCATAAATAAAAGCTTTTTTCTTTTTTGGGCATTCTTTATTGTGATATTCCCTCTTTAATGTGGTATAATTTTGAGAACAAGAAGTTTTGCAGAAGACCAGCATGAAAAGAATGAATGTTGAGACATTAAATGTTTACAGATCAGTTTAAGTGGATATAATCCACAACAAGTAACAAAGTGGGAACATTTAACTTCAAAGCACATATGGCTGCTGTTACAAAATCAAAAAATGCAAGACTTAGGCCATAGAAAGTATTAGAGACACATTTTCCTTCTTTCTCATAAACAAGTAGCATATACCTTAGCTTTTTTGAGATTGGTTTTGAAATGAAGGCTGAAAACAGCTGAATTTCACGCTCAGAGAAAGTATTTGAATTAATTGTAAATATTTACAATGCTTTTTAGCTTTAAAGAAGCAAAAGTAAAGGACGTTGGGATTCATTTTGCATGAGAGAGGGGGCTTTTGGAATATAATTAAGCCTTTGAAATTTGGTGCTGAAGCTTTAGCTTTCTCAAAATTCCACCAGGTATTGGTGAAGGCTTTCAATGTTGTCTGCTGCTGGGGAGCCAGATCGGGGCTCTGCCTTGAACATTTGGCAAGCTGCCTTCAGTCCTGAGTGGAATGGATGGGGAATTAGGAAAACTGAGCTGGATGGAAGGGTGTAAGACAAGGAAATTTAGAGAATTTTAGATAGAAAGTACTATTGCAGGTACAAATGTGTAGGGAAAAGCAAATCCTTGTAGAATTTTCTGGGTTAGAATTTCTGTACTTTTAATTTCTCTATCTCTCACTCCTTTTTCTTTCTCTTCTCCCCCCACTGTTATCTCTCTTCTGAGGTTAGTGCACCATGATGTTCTCATTCCCGGATTCCTCTCCTCACCAATCTCCTCTGTCCAAATCGTGTTTATTTTTTGGAAGTTGGTGCATATGGGATTCCTTCACTCACTAATGTCTGCTCAGGTTTTTGCATGCCAATCATTGTGGCATATTTAGGAATAAAAAAAAAATAAATGAAGACACCAAAACCATCTCAAATGAAAACAACTCGGGATGCTTTACATGAAAGAAAGTTTAATGTGTGTATTTTAGAAAGCTGATTGACAATACAGAGGAGTAGTTTGTCAAATTCCTGGTTTTCCTGCACTTTCAGCTATAGTTTTAGGTGTATGAATGTATATGTTCAACATGCAAATATCTGCAACTCCTCCTGGGTGAAATATGACGACTCTTGAATAGCATTTAGAAATCCTATGTAACCTTTGAGGACAGGAAATGAATAATACTCTATCAAATTGAAATTTCAGAGGGATTAAGCCTCCTTTTCACTGATAAATTCAACACACAAATTTATTTAATAGTCCTGGAGAAAGTGAGAGCATTTGATAGATTTGCCACGCCTCACAGATCAGTTTAATCTTAAAAAAAAAATAGAATCCTCACTGTTGTACAATGTGTATTGCAGTCGCATTCCTATTCCAAATCTCGCTGCCACATTTTACAAGATTATACCCTTGAAAGCTTTTCTTGGGTGTTAGGCATTCCTTGTGATGTGATGTTTGAGCCTCATCGTCTGAGAAAATGAAAAAGATTGAGCTGTCTGATAGAGGAAGTGGGTTGTGAACAATGTTTTGTGTTCAGTTCTTAAAAATAGTGATTAAAAGAGCTGCTTTAATTACACAGTAGTGTTAATGAATTATTTCCTTATGTTTTGTCTCTATGACTTACATGTGTGGATATAGTTTCAATGTACTCAACTGTACTTTTTCAAAAAACTCTAGATCAAAATCAGTGGAATCTGTGAATTTCTTCTAGCTTTGCACCGATTTAGATGGAATTTTATCCAACACAATTAGAAATCTTTTGTATGAGATCTATATTTAGCTGCCAAATGATTTTAAATCACACATTGGTGGATTGTTTTATGACCACAAGGGGTTTGGGGGGTTGGAGGGAAGCAATGTTTGATTCTTTTGCATTGGGAAATAGTAAAATTTTAAAACCTGATGAATAGCTAATGTCCACCAAAATGATCTCTTAGGAAGTTTTTCTGTAACTTGTAAAGGATGGCAGTATGTTGTTGATCCTAAATGCACAGGAAAGTTAATTTGTGTGTAGGCTATAGCCATGGTACTGTTTTGCTGGTTTGCAGATTAACTATATTTTAGTAAATAATCAAATTTCTAGTGGAATGCAGTTCTTGAACTGGTGTGTACATCCAAAGATGTGCTTATTCTGGTCTCCTGTTCAGTGATACAGTGACTGTATTAAGTGTACCTTTGCTGATCCATGTTCCATCTCCAAGTATTCACCAAAGTTATCATTGCAAATTTTTTTTGAATATATGGAAATATTTCTTACTATTTGTAAGAAATAAGACACTGCTCACAGGGTTACTTTTTTTCTCTAATTTATTTTGCAGTTAGAAAATCCAAGATACTTGCGAGAAAAACCGATGCCAGTGTCTTTGGTAGGTATTTCTATTCCCTTGATATTCTTATTAGGGTGAATAAATGTGCTTAATATTTTTCATTTCTGGTTAGGGTTGATTTTACTTAGAGTTACTGCTTTGAATTAAATAAACTGTTTTCTTTTTCTCATTCCATAGATGACACCCAAAATGGACTTAGGAAAAAGTAGCACTTTTCGTGATGAGCACGCACTATGTCGAATGCAAGAAAAAGAGGTAAGAGTCTTTAGAAAAAGGAAATTACATCCAAACCGGGAAGTTTGGGCATTTTCTTTGGAAACTGGATATTGACAAAGCACTTTGTTATAGCAGAAAATCTCATGTAAGAGAATTTTTGCTGAAGTGACAGGGCTTTTCATGAAGTTCTTAATGCATTTCCCAATTACTTGGGGAATAAAAAAGTCTTTCTGAACACGTTTACTGTTACTTTGAAGGAATTTTTAGTGTAGAAGACTTTGTTTTCTAGGAATTTTCCAAGCTACCTTTTAACAGAAGCAATGGAACCTTTGATTTAGGGAGGATTTTCATTTACTTTTTATATTCACCTTTAAAAATGTGCAGATTCAGACCTTATTTCTGTTGGGACCTACATTATTGCTGTATTTGCTTTGTTTAGCTCGTATCCTTTTCCATTCATATGGGGTTTTGTATTGCTTCTTTTGAACATTGTTAATTGGTGAGGTTGCTGTCAACACTTGCCCATCTGGGTCTCTTATACTGTGTTATTTTATATGAAATGTCTACAAAAGTGAAGATTTGTGGTCATTTTTCATAGTTTAAGGAAGTTGTTCACCTATTGTATTTTTGTCATATACTAAGCTTATTTAAAAGATGAGAACACTGAAATATATTCTTTAGCTCATAGATATTTCAAGTTTTTATGAAACCACCTACGCATTCCGTTTTATTTTTATCTATTTATTTATTTTTGGAATGTCAGTGAATCAATGGTCTGGTGGACCAGGCTTCATTCAACATGTATTAGAAAAATGATTTAAAAAACCCAACTCAACACTGTTGTCTCTTTGCCCTTCAAAGTTTTGGTTTCAGCCATATGCTCTTGGAAATTTGAGGCATATATAACAGTTCCCTTGCTATCCACAAGTCCTTAGACCTACATAGGACTCCAAATACCTACGAGTTAGGAAAGAAGGGGCGTTATGTCCAAACTGAAATCATCCCTCCTTTTCTATGATATATTGTAAGGACACTTAGGAATTAGAACTGTCTTAAAGTTACTTACACAATGCTTTAGAAGATGTCTTTAACTGAGATACAGAGGAAGGTAAACTTGGTTTGCTGATACTTCCCTTGTTAATAAGCAATGTATATGCTTTATGTTGATAGCTGGCAGTCTAAGTTGATGGTTATATGAGCAGCCTGCTCCAGGAGTTGCACAATACGTGGTCCTTTCACTTTCTCTGCCCTGGTCTAATATTGACCATTCGTTTGTACTGACAGTATTTAAATCTCCATTGCCTCAGGATGAGGCAAGGTTTCTTAAGATGTGAAAATAGACCAAAAAATAAATAAATTGAAAGCACAATGTTGTAATTTAAATAATATTTTCAGATTAAATAAACAGGAATGCATGCCAAGTAGCTACATAAAATACTCGGCGAATACTTTGCTAGTTCAGTGGAAAAATTCTTTAAACCACACAGTAAAAATCCATTAATTTTTGCTAATGGTACTTGACTGTGGGCTGGTTTAAACTGGAAAGGTTATAGACAGTATTTCACAATCACCATGTGTGTGCCATTAAGCAGAAAACTTAAATGTGTTTTCATCTTATTTTGTTTGTGAAGCTCAATTAAGAGTAAAGCCTTTTCATTTAGAGAATGTAAATGTATTAACAGAAAAACAGTGCTGCACAAAAGATTTTTGGTAAACCTTTAACTGTTTTCAACTTCTTTGTAGTAGAATGGGAGAACATAAAATAGGATAACTGGGTTTTTTTGCTTTTAACCTTTAGACCTTTGTTCATAAACCATTCCTGCACCTGTTTTGACTCTCTAATGCTAAACACATGGCCATTTTCAATGATAACCACATCACAGATTTATGAAAATGTGAATATCATCAGGCAGTGGGTTTTAGTCATATTTTCCCCAAATACTTCTGAAATGGATTAAACCATTTGGGAAACTGTCATTACTGAAAAAGCATGGGTTCAAACAAGGAAGATGCAACAAAACAGGAATCTATCAGTTTTCAGCGGTGCGGCGAAACAGAACAGATGGCATGACTGGCTTATCTTGATAAATAGGAAAAAGCCTCCCTTTGAACTTCACCTTCGGTCATCCTGAGTGCCACCCAGTGCTCCATGGAGCAGAGGAAGGGGAAAAGAAAAAGTTCTGATTTGTGATTTTTCAGAAAAAAACAGAACCAATGCCACGGATAAGATATGGGTTTGAAATTCTGGAGTTAACCCCCAAATTTAGCTATGTTAGTAAAGTAAGAGGTTTTGGTTAACCTTTCTCAAACAATTAGCTTATATGATGTGTCCTTTAAAGAAGTTTAAGTGTTTCATTAAAGAAGTTCGTTTCTTTAAAGAAGTTCTGTCTCTTCATTTTTCATTTTGTCAGCCTTGATTTTTCTTAGCATTTTGCTCAATTTCCATCTGGTTTAATTCTGTAAGCAAAAGTATTTATTGATCTAGACTCAGCAGATGAAACCTAAACAAATCTGAGGCAAGAGTATTGAAAATCATTTTCTCTTTTTATTCTTTTTAAATGGAAGGTTGTAATTAACACCAGGGGTAAATTTGTACTGAACTACGTACCAACTCTTAAATAATTAATTTTTTTTTAGGCAAACTGGCTGCTTTGTGCAATAATTGTCTCATGAAGCTTCATCTCTCTGGGTTAACTGAGAACACTGAGTATTTCTAATGCTTTGGATGGTTTTATCATTGTCCCCCTGTCACTTTTTTCTGGTTTGATTTTTGGAAATGCATTGATGAAGTCTTTGGACACTGGAACTTGGGGGTTTTTCCAGCTTCTTCCAGGTTCTTCCAGTTTTCTGTCCTAGAGTCTGCTGGAGTGGCAGTTGTGCAGTGCAACTGGAGGAAGGAGCAATTCTGGGGAAGGCAATGGGTGAATTTTCAAGAGGATACAGAATACCTGCAGGATAATTTCCACTCTTGGGCAACGGGGACCGAGGAAGAGAGAGTGCATGCCCAGGGACAAGGAGAGATGAGCTGGGTACTGAAAGATAACTTAGAGACTGGGAAAAAACCACATCTTTGGGCCCTGAACCCCTGAAAATGCATTTTTATGGATGGAGGACTGGAAGTTAGATGAAGAGTGGTTTTGTGTTTGGTTTATTTCTGTTGTTGCTGTGGTTTTTGGTTGGTTGGTTGGTTTTTTGTTTGTTTACTTTGGTTTTGTTGGGTTTGGTTGGTTGTTTTTTATTTGTTTGGCTTTTTTATGTATTCAAGAATTCAACCTTTAAGGTGCAGCCTTTTTTAAGAAGCTGTTTAGAACCTTCATCTTTGTAATCTTTATTTACTTTTTTCTCCCTTTTTTTTTGTGAAGGAGCACTCCCATTTGCTGCATGACACAAACCTTGTTTATAAGGATGGTCAAGCCACACAGGCAGTTTTACTGCACCAAAAGCGTTGGGATTTAGTGCTATATTTACATTAAGATAAAATCAGTGTGCTGCAGTGATGATGTTACAGTTAGGTCTTGGTCTGGCTAAAAGAGCTCTGAATTGGAGGTGTTGAAAGCAGCAGATTTAGTGTGCTTCTCACTTATCTGGCAAGAGATTATAACATCAAATAGAGAGAGTTGCATAAGGACTGTGAGATGGATTTCCTCAAAACGGACCATACCTTGAGTGTAGAGGAAAGAATGCAGGGAGGAAAGATGGTTGTAGAACTTTGGAGGGAGAATGACTAGCACGTGGCAGTGTTATAGAAAAGAGGTGGGGTTTTAGGAGGAAAAAGAAAAAAAGGACACTCGATGGTCAAAATCAGTGTCCTGCATTTAGGAGATTGTGATCAGTGAGCGCTGCCTATTTGGTTCTGATTTCTTCCTCTTAATTGTTCTAATGTATTTAAATACATTAATTAAATGTTTAATCCATGCTAAATTAAAAAGCAATCAACAAAACTAATATGGAGACCGTATCTTGTAATTAAGCTGAGCTGTTATCAATGTAAGATTAATGGGATTGTGCTTTTAGCTACATCATGGATTTTATTTTTATTTTTCCTCATTCAAAACATTTTATTCACATCTTCCAAGACTAGTAACAAAATATCAACATTGTTTTCTTGTGTTTTATAGTAAATAATATTATATATAGTATATATGTGTCTTGTGTACTCACTAGTATAGTATAAATAGTGTTTGTGTGCTCATGTCGATGTAAGTCTCTAGAGTTGAAATCTACTGGATACACGGATGTAGATTCATATGTATATGGAATTGGGAGAGCTGAATACAGCTGGAGGAACCCACTTTGGCATGTAGTGGAGCTGGTGACCCTGTTTATACATTTTAAGCTCGGAGGTATTCACCAATAATAGGAGGAGAGTATTTTTGATGGGCTTTTGGAAAGCTTTTCAGTTACAAAGGTATCTGTAGGTGGGCCCAGAACTTGAGTCTTTACAATAACTGGAGCTTCATGTGTTGGATTTATTTATTTTTTTTCTTTCTGATCGCTTTATTTCCACTTCTCTTCCTTTACTGCTGCCCTTCTTTTGTCACCCTGTTCACCCAGAACTATCCAAATCTTATTTCTGCTCATAAACATCTTGCTGTTTCCCCAGGGGTAAAAATTGTTAAGGTTTTTAATTCTGGTGAATATTCTTGCTAAAGTCTTAGAATGTATGTTGAATTCTGTTCATCCAAGTGTGGCCCATAAGAAGGGGCAAAAAAATGCAAAGTAAAGATAGGACATAATTATTGCTTTCACCTCAACTTTCACCTTTCTATAACTTCTTTCTTATGACAACTTTGTTCTGAAAATACTATTTTATTCCCCTTAAAAACAGTCCAAGCATTGTGACTGAATATTCTCTGGTTCATTTGCATTTTCTCCTTTTGCCCACAAACTTGACGTCTATTTTAAATGCAGTATCTGATTTAGCTTGAGAATTCAATCGTAAACTGATTCTCACCACCGAGTAATCACCCTGAGTAGTAATCTGTTGGTTCATGTTTAAAAATGCACCAATCTTGACTTCTGTTAACATGATTCTCAGCTGATTAATGTCCTGTTTCTATGAACATATGCAAGTTGTCCATTGTCTTCCGTGTGAGGAAATCACATCCTGTCTTGCTTTGATAACTCTTCAGAATGTAATGTAATAAAACCCAAACCTTATTTTATTGCTAGACTGGTGTGAGACATACAGTGTATGTCAGGATGAGACATGTTTTCATGAACTGACTTGTGATTTATAATTCCTGATACTAATTGCTCTGGTCATGGAGATATGGATATGTACATGTACAGTTAGTTATTTATTTATTTTGCACTCGTTTGTGAACTATGTCTTTAATTATTGCCCATATGTGCTGGAGACATTGAGAAAGATCAAAGAGGTAGGTTAGCAATTCAAACTAGTGTTTTAACCAGTAGAATGTCCAGATGGTTGCCAAGCAGCTGGGAATTAATCTTTTGCTGCATGATTAATCTCTACCTCAAAGTGTCTCTCCCTTTAAAAAAAAAAAAAAAGGAAGAAAGTTTGATTTATTCTTTCTTTCTTTTTTTTTTTTACGTGTATAGATCCTGGATTTTCAGGGAGAAAAGCCATTGACTGGAAGTGGGTACTACACACTGCTATTGCTACACGTTGCACTCGGGAAACAAAGGCAGGAGTACAATTTTACTGACTGGTTTAGGAGGTCCTGAAACGAGTGTATAAAGTTCAGTAGCTGCTAAAATACAATGTCAAAAAAATAAAAAGGAATAACCCCAGGGTTGCAAAGGGTTGTTGACTTAGTATACAGACTCCTTTACTCCACTGGACTCAGCACTGTGTAGAATTAGCTGAAGTTTTCAAGTAGTATGTACTGTTTTATTATGCTCAGTTGTTACTAACTCCCTTTGAAATCAGTGGGACTTCAGCTTGTTCCCCGGGTTCAACAGGCTTCAGTTTTCCATGCTGGCAATCGAAGATACAGTTCATTGCATTTTTGAGCTGCCTTTTAGGAAATTGCATCTAAGAAGTTATTACCATGTATAAGCTTTCACAATTTCTAACCATATTTTGAACTTTTTCTGGGTATTTAGTGATGTCAGTCTCTACTACTAGTGTCAGATATATTTGTTGTGTGTGGAAGTGGGACGCGTGCCACTCCAAATAAAGCTGTTAAGTAAGATGATGTGCTGTAGTGCTAATATGCATGTTATGTTTATTAGCTATATAAAACATTCTTTAGAGTAAAAATACCATTTCCAGTTATTACAGTTGTTAGGATCCAAAGCTGGATGCTTTTCTTCCTATTCCCACCACCCCCAGCTTGGAAATCTATGAAAAATACATTGTTCTCTGTTGAAAGAGACTAATGACATTTACATATGAATAAGAACAATTGTCCATTCAATTATTTTTTCTGTATCCAGCAAATGTGTATTAATGTTCAGTGTCATTTAAAAAGTCAGGCGAAAAAAAAAAAATCACTGGTATGATTTGATTTAGGACAAAGCTTTTAATTTTTAGTGGCTATAAAAATGGGGTGACGTCATATTCATTTTTTTTCTTGAGAGTATATCTAGTTTCTCTTCAAAGACCACTCTGTAAAAATATTATAGCTGGAAGTAGCAGTTGTAATGCTTTTAAAGAGTAAAGATACAAAGAAGGTCAGATATATTGAGAGAAGTATAAATGTTTGTTAGGTCAAATAATATAGTCCAGATCATAAACATAGACTTTTGTGGAGGGACCTTTGAGTCTGGGCAAAATGCCACGTTTATAAAGGGTCTTTTTACATTTGAATTTCTGCCTTGCATTTTCACTTGTTTGACACTGCTTTGCTTTGTCTGCCTGGTTTGTCCAGACTGTAAGCTCTTTGCAGCAGAGACTTTACAAGACATTTATTTCACCTTAGGCATTTAATCTCGTTTCACTTTGCTCTACACCCAGAACATCAGTGAGTCTTCTCTCCTAATGTACTTTGCCTGTTTTACTTGTGAGGATTTTCCAGCTCTTGGTTATCAAGAGAACCACAGCCATCAGTGCAAGAGAGAGGAGGTGCATTTCTTGCTTAGGTTAAAACCACTTCGGGAGTAGTTATTGATCTACAAAATTGTTTCATCAAGTGGGTAGAAGCTGCTCATTCCCTAAAAGATGCAATATTAAATTCTCTATCATGTGACAAGCATGCAGGTTGCAGACATCTGACTGCAGTGAAGTTGGAAGTGAACACACTTTTTTTCCACGTCTGGTAAACTCGGTGCAAGTTTTTCAGCTGGACTGTTTAGAAAATGGAAGATTAGTTCCAATATGATTAATTTTTCGATTTCCTGTAGAAATTGCCATTCAAATAATTTATTATAAAGTCTGAATTTGTTTCCTTTTCTTTTTTTTTTTTCCACGCCAGTGATTTGCTTTTAGATATTTAGGTGGATAGTCTTTGCAGTTAGATATTTAGATGGTTATTCTGAATTTTAACTTGCTTTAAATGTTAGAGGTATTAATATCCCTCAAAGCTAATGTTAACATTTTTTGAGGGTGCAATATAAGATACAGAAATAACACAGTGAAAAAAGATACCTCGTTAATTATGATGTGAGACACACTATTCCAAATTACTTTTGTCTGGAGTCAGCATGTCTTTTGTGTATAATCTTGGATGTTTTGCAAATACACTATCTCCTGCCTTGGCCTGCCTGCACACTACAAAACACTCTATAAATTACCAATATTTATTTTTTTTTTAAACCCTGGATGTGAAAATTGAGTAAACAGAATTCAGTAGAAAGTTCTAGTCGATCGTTGGCATTGTGGTTGGGTTTTTTTTTTTTGTTTGTTTGCTTTTAAGAAACCTTTTCCTTCTACGAACATATCAAAGCTTTGTATTGTGCATTGATTTCTTTTAGCAGCTGCATAACACCAAGACAAATAAGTTTTGTCGTATATTGTAAGATATACAAGTCATTGTTCTACATTGTTACTTCTTACTTTGAAGTTCTCATTTATTGTTTGCATCCCTCTCCCTCTTCCCCCCCCTCTCCTCCCTCCCCCATATATTCATAGACTCAGGGAAGAAAAATCTGGCAAGCAACAAGTACTGTTTTGTCAAATATCCCCCCCCAAATACTATCATCTCTGATGGATATTAAACCTTCAGATGCCACCTCTGGCCTAAGGGTGAGCCCTATAATGAAGACAAGTGAACAGGGATCACTAGTTCAAAGCTATCTCTGATATTATTAATCTATTTATTGATTTTTCAATTAGGTATTTAAATATTTCTACCAGGTTTTGTAAATAGTGACAAGGTGAATGTTTCTCTCTTGTCATGACAAAGTAAAATAGCACCTTTTTTTTTTTTATTATTTCTTTTTCCCCCTAAAAGTTTAAGACAGTTTAAGTTTGACAGGTATTTAAATTTTCATAGCACCTGAGCTGTGCTCTGAAAATATAAACCAGGAATATGCTGCAACCCCTTTTCAGGTAACTATTTGCTGGTTTTGCTGGTGTTTTGTTTTTGTTTTGGGTTGTGTTGGTTTTTTTTTAAATTAGGAAGAAAGTGTCACTAGGCACATAAAAGCAGTTCTGTTGATACCACCCTCCATGGCTTTAAATAACAGGGAGAGCACAGATGTTTGACATCAGTGTTGTTTACATGGCCTTAGGGTTTAATTGCCTCATACTCTTTGTAAGGAGAATAAACAATGACAGAAATCCAAAGGAATGATGTGCAGGCACCAGCAGTGGCTGCATTTCATACATAGTTGCAAACTTCTCAACTATAGCTAAATATCTACACTATTTTTTATGGTTTTTTTTGTTCCCCCCTGAGTGGTAACATAGCCTAAATGTAATGTTTTCTGCTGTCTCTTAAGTGGTAGTGAAAGGTGTTAGAACTGCTGATTAGCATGGGCACAGTTAATTGCTTCTAACAAGGTGAGTGACTCCTCTAAGATGTTTTTATCTACTTTCCCTAATACTTACAAAAGTCTTTCTTACAATTACAGGGTGGTTTTATTTTGTAACTTAATATGTGTTTAATAAAAGTAAAGCTGAAGTGTAAAGGGCACTTTATAGAAGAGGAGCACATAAAGTTACAAAGTGCTATTCCACAGGAAATTGAGACAAACTTAGCAAATGAGGTTTGACATTTGGTGACTACAGATCCGCGGTTGACTCGGTTTGGTATGGTTTTAATTTGAAAGATACTCCTCGATTGAAATCGGTATTTATTAAGGCGTTTCAACTTTGAAATGGAAGGGGAGAAGTTTCACTCCCACTTGTGATGAGACCATTTGCTTCAACCCCAGCCTTAATGAGATCACATTAAAAAATGTGTTTACATGGCTTTTATTTTTTTTATCTACATATGTGGTAAGATTGGAAGTCCGCCTTGCACAAAGGGTGGGTCAAAAAGAAATGAAACCAGTACTCCAAGCTTTGCTATAGGACTTGGGTTTGTTGTCCTTCCAATTTCTGTCTTTTCCAGCAGTTTTCCCCAGAAGAAATTGTAAGCCTAGGATTTTTAAGCCACTATATGTTTATTTTTTACAACCAATGCTCCAATTAACGCTTCCAGAAGTTGTGATGCAGATACACGTGTGTTTAGGAGCTATGGACCGTTACAAAATTCAAATGTTGGTGGAGATTTTTGATTTTATTCTTTTAGCAGTTATTAAAAGCCACAGCTTTCCTCTTCGGACTTACTGAAAACTCCATGTGCACATCAACTATTGAATTTCAAACACTTCAGTGTGGGGCTCCTCACATTTATTTATATAGTAGGTCCTGAAAGCACAAAATTATGGAAGTTGTGGACAGAGCAGACAGGGCAGGAAAATGTCTGGGGTGCTGAAACTTCAGAATTTCATTATGCTTATAGAAGTTGAGGACCTTGAGTGCTTTGAAAGTGTCACCTTTTCTGCTCTCAACTGATGAGGAGTTGGTCTTTGGGAATTTTCAAGTAAGATAGGGTGGTTTGAATTAGTTTATTTAACATTCAAAGAAAAAGTGATCTATTTTGTTGTTACTGTGCCTTCATTAAAAGCTGACTTGGGTATGGTGGACGCATTTATCACTGGTGCTTAATTGCAACTTGCTCTCCTTTTTGGAAAGCAGTCCCAAAATCTGTGAAATTTTAAGGAATGTCTGTTCTCCTGGAAGGAGTACAATGTATTAATGAAGCAAAACTGATGAGAACTATGCAAGTGCAAGAGTGGTGTTAAGTGGAAGATGAATGACAAGGAGTGGGAGCCAACTTGAAGTGCAGGGATTTCTGCTGTCAACCTGTGGGAGAACAGCCATGTGGCTGAGAACAGTCACCATCAGTGGAAAAATATGTGGCCATATTTAATACAAGACAAATTTTAGAGTTTGATTTATTTTTATGTTCGTTCAGTGTAACAAATAATAAAATGTAGACCAGATCTCAGCTGATGCAAACCGCCGAGGATTAATTTCCATCAGCCGAGACATTCTCACTTTATTAATGAGTTTTAAACGTAATGTGTTTGTGGGGATTTAAGAGCTATGTGAGTGCAATAGCTATACATCAGTAATTCATAAGCTTTTAATGTAATTCAAGTAGATTGGAGTCTCTTTCATGTTTAGGTTCTGGTATTTGTGTTTTTACAAGACCTTCATATTTATTTATGGAATGTTCACAAACTGGCGGTGTGGAATTGGATTACTGGGCTTTTTTTTTTTTTTAAATCAACACTTATTTATCACCTGATACTAAGACTTCTATAATGTCACTTGGTTGGAGGGATATATGCATATATTTCTTTTCATATATACATATGCATATATTTCATGACTAGAACATGCATTTTTATCATGATGCTTATTTTTGGATGATAAAAGCGATGGCTGACAACTGAAAATACTATCTCTCTCCTTTGGATTAATTGTCAATCTAACTTTTCCCCTCTAGGTAATTTGCATAAGACTACCTATGTAGTCTTGGGGGATAGTGAGCCCCTTTATATGCAGTGTAGTCAGCAGATGTGTGCTTTGGGTATCAGTGGCTGTGGAGTCTGGAAATCGAAAGGATTTCCTGCTCTTGCTGCCTCTGTTTGCAGCTCTTGAGGACTCTTCTGTATTTACTGCACAGCATTTGGCATTTTTGAATTGACTTGGACTCTTGTAGCTCACATTTTCAGGTGGCAATAGCACAGCGATGTTTTCAAGTCACCATGAACAGAAATACACAACGCAAAGTAATCGGAGAAAAGAAATTAATAAATTGCAGCATATTTATTGTTTGCATATGTTAGATAAAGATTCATGCCTGAAGGATTCCTTATGAGAAGTCAAAAGGATAAAAAAAAAAGGCAGAGTGGATAATGCTTGTTGGCTCCCTTCTAGAGTTTGCCAGCTGAAAGGGTTAGAAGTCAGGTCCTTCAGTTCTGTCACTCTGAGGAAACTTTTCTGTCCATTTTGCGTTTAAATGTAGAAGTGGAATAGTCTGAATCTGAACTCGAGGTGTCGCTTTTGTTTTTAAGGAAACTGAGCACTACCCATCGTATTTGCAGTCTTTAATGGCATAGTGAAACCCTGCAAGAGATTTACAAATCCTTTAAAGATGAAAACAGACTACGAGTAAGAAGTGGCAATGTGTTGTTGCGTCGGCGGGGTTCAAGTGCACTGCTTTGAACAAAGACAAGCAGGAAATGTATTTTAGCAATCAAATTCAGCAGCAATATCCTTAATCCCATTATAAGTAAACTTGAAAAGGAAATGTGTTTATAATGTGAAATCTCTGAATAATAGAAGACATATAAAAATAAACATGCATCTGGCCTAAAAGGACATTCTTTGTACAAATGTAACACCTGCCCAAAGAGCAGAAGTGACTTGACCAGACTTGGGATATTAACAGAAATACTAAAAAATTCATTCTGAAGTGTTTATTTAAGTAAAGGATGATAGCTTTCTCTGGGCAGTAGCAGTTGTTTTTATTGCCAACTAAAACATCTTACAAATTCATTTTCTAAATAAATATTGTAGGTTGAGATCTTTTCTAACAGTTTTATCCACCAAACATGAAAATACTTGAGAAACCAAATATAGATTTTACATAGCAGTTACTTCTTCGTGCCTCCCATCGCCTTCTGAAAGACATAAATGAAGAAATTAAAAGTTATGCAAGGGTCATTAATGTAATTTCTTCTTTATTTTAATTAAGTTATTTACTCGTTCTTTTTTGCTTTTAAAGCTGGGCATGAAACTGAAAATTGCAGAACGTAAATTTCACGAAGAAAAACTTAAATTACAGCAGAAACATGATGCTGATGTTCAAAAGGTAAGAAGTATTTTTATTTTTTTCCCAAGACAGTATATAAAACAAAATAATAGAGAGTCTGATTACAGTAAATAATGTGTGGTTGTACTTTAACTTCCTCACAGCTTCAGTTAATGTTTCTGTAAAGTAAGATTGTAGGTAACAGTTCCTGTCAGCTTATAGGAATGCAGAATATTGGGATAACAAACTCAGGGAGGGAAAAATGCTCGCAGAAAGCAGATGAGAATACCAACCTGCTTGTTTGTTTGAACAAGACAACCTCTTTTACCAGCCTAACAGCTTCTATGGATTCATGTGCTGATGAAATCACTCACAATTTTTCTTTTAGAGAGAAAGTGCTGGTGTTGTTGAAAAATATAAATAAAAATACTTTAAACAATTCTATTTTCATGGACAAAAAGCAAAAAATAACAGTAGAAAAAACTCATCAAGTGTATCACACATGTTCCCACTATTACAGCAGTAGCTCATTCTCATGTCTGCGCTTTGACACCGTATCTTGAAGCACAGGCTGGTCCATAAACAGTTTGTTATTGATGTTATTGCATTGTTAAAGCTATGTGTGGCTTTTAATTCTTCTCGGCAATAAAATGACACCAGATACACTTCCTTTGGGTTAAGTTGGATTTGTCTTTATTGCGCTGCACAACACCACTTTGGGGAGGATTACAGAAAGACTATCAAAGGCCATACTGTTACTTTTAATACCATGTTTTAAACATGTGGGGTCAAATTCTGCGAGGTTCCAAGTGCCTTCTGAAACCCTCTGATCCCAGGAGCGTAGTGGGAGTTAAATGCTCAGCATCAGGATCGCAGTGACTTATCCTACTGTAAGCTTTGCATTACCCAGTACCAATGCTTTGTTTCTTAAGACCGAGTCACAGACTTGGAGGAAGTTAGTTGACACAACACTATGACACATCAAAGCCTCCTGAAAGGAAGTTACTATTTGGTCAGGTGCATATTTGGCTCATCTGTTCTCAGAGTCTGCAAGCGCATTGAAGCTAGCGAAGCTGAGAGTCTAAAGGAAACAGCTTTGTGAGAATAAGAAATAGTTTAAATGCTTTCTCATCCCTTGAGTTGTCATCCTTTTCTAACTGATGTTAGAATTCCGTCTTTTGAAGTCATTTAATAACGTTGGATATTTTAGAAAAGGTTAAATAGTGTCATATTAATCTGTAAAGACACAAAACATTTAATGCAGATGGAGTAATATTGTTTTAAGATGAAAGCTTCTGTTTGATGAGAGATTTGGAGCAGTGTTATAAAATTTCTGTGGCTTTAATGTTTATCTTAAACACAAAGTTTAAATTAAAATACTATCTGAAATTGTGCAAATATTCAAGCCTTTTTTTTTTTTTTAAATCTCTTCTCCCCAAATCAGCGTGTACAGAAAAGTGAATGCAGTTACACCTCCTATACGGGCTCTATCCCAACCCATTGTTTCTGGAATACATACAAAGAATTGCATTTGGTGAAGTATGAAAGAGAGTAAAGAAGTTCACCAATTCTTTAAGTATTTCTTAAACCTGCTGAGAATTTTAGCTGCAACATAAAAATGAAAAGAGAAACAAATCCTTTCTGTGTCTAGGAGTAGAACCATGAAACTTCCAAACTCAACAAAAGCAACATTGGATTTGCCCAAGTTTAAAAGAAAACAAAAAGACTCCCCCTAATACTTGAAATTCCTTTTTAATTTACTCTACTGCCTACACTTATCTAAATCAGTCCTTTGTTTATGACTTGGAAGTCTTAGCTGTGAAAATGACTTAGATTTAATCACTTTGTCCTGCACAACCTAAGCACTTTTTGAAGGCAGCTTCGTTGACAAGAGGTCGGTGTGTTGTGTATTATTTTGGGCACTGGGTGTACTTTTGGATTTTTGGACTTTTGTTAAAGTATTGTGAATTTGCCCTACAGATTTTGGATAGAAAGAATGATGAAATAGAGGTATTGAAGTCCCTCCACAAAAGTAAACAAAGCGAAGCTGAGGAGATGAATAGAAAACTGGAGAAAAAAGGTGATTTTTCCTCTTCCCAGTTGTTAGTTGGTGGTGGTATTATACTGCAGCCTTCTGGTGGGTGTGTGCTCCTGTGTTCCTTCGAGGTGCCGATGTCTCTTTCCCCTTCACTTGCAAGTCTTGACCTAATTTTGCCTTTAGATTTTTAGAGGCTTGCCTGGTTGTCTTTGCTATCCAGTTTCCAACCTAAATTTTCCAAGAGGCAGTGTGATCCCGTTCTCTTTAATACAGGATTTGTGAGTGTCACCAGCAACTGTTTCTTTGATGATACCGCAGTATTTTGACCACATTTCTAACTTCTTTTTCAACCTCTGGCTCAAGGTTAATTTATTTTTACATTCAGTACATTTTAATCAAGCCACAGTGTATTATTTATTTAGGACTATTGCAACAAGAGATTTCAGACACGAGTGGTAGTCTTGAATATGTCATAAGTACAAAACTTGGCCTGAACGTGGCTTGTCAGCAGTTTCTGAATGTTGGTTTCTTTTAGAATTCTTTGGAGTCCCTTTACTCTATGGACTAAACCACAGTGTAAAATAATACTCCAGTTTGGTAACCTACATACAAAAAGGGGGAAAGTTCTGTGTCTATTGTTTCCTGCTTCTTGGCAAAGTAAATTGTCCAGCAATGAATCTGTGCTTCTGTTGGTGGGCTGGTGGTTGCACTCAAATGTAATGGGTTGCGTTCAAGTCACCTCCACTATTGCCAGACAGTGAAAATTGAATATGTACCTGCTTTTTTTTTATTTTTCTTTTCTTTTTCCCCTCACAATTTGTCAGACTTTGAGTTCTTGATGCAACCACTTGCAATTTAAATTGTGGACGTGAATTTCTTTGTACATCTTGGGCATTCAACCTTCACAAGAACCTGTTCTCCTAAGGATACACATAAAATCAGGTTAAAAATGCCTGTTTTCCTTAGGTTTACAGAATTTTGTTGATGTGTAGGTACTGCCTCGGTAGGGAAACTCACTAAGAAATAAATTATAAATAAAGCAGACAGAGGACCTTGTAAGATTTTAGTGACCCAGAATCTAAGTGCTACATTTTAAAGCAGCACATGCATTAAGTATTTTTAAGAGTCAAAACCCATCAGAAAGCTAGGTCAGCTGGAAACCTGATGTTATCTGATTGCATCTGTTGCCAACACTGAAACATCCCAAAGCTATCTCTTGAATGGTTGTTTATTTTCCCATTTCTGACAGTTCAGACCCTTGTTCGTGAGTCACAAGTCGTCAGAGAAGCAAAAGAGAAGCAGATTGTGGAGTTAAAGAAGATGTGTGAGCAAAGCAGTGATTCTTTGAACAATGAGTGGGAGAAAAGGGTAATGAATAATACTTGCTTTCTTTGACAGGCTCCTACGGTGTAGAGCTGGGATAATGCATTTTGTCAGTTAAAATAATAAAGAAATGTGGTACTTTTAGTGGTATTTTCTACTCCTGATTTTATTTCTTTTCTGCTGTAATCTCACAAGCCTCTTGATACACCCACACCCACCCAGCTGGCCACTGTTCCTGGGGTTCTTCTGGCCCTCTTGGCAAGGCTCTGGATGTATTAGGGAAGTGTTTACTTCTGGTTGACCTGACATGGAATTTTAATCTTTGTAAACCTGCTGCTACCTGCTGCCACGGTGATTCCTTTGAACTATTATTTTTGCGTCGGGTCATGAATTCTTCAGTGCATTTTTATTTATTGTTAGGCTCAAGACAGCAGCAAAGCAGAGGGTAAAGCTTGTTTATTGCAAGACAGCTTCACCCTTGTCCAGATTGTTGTCAGTATTTGTCTTGCTTATCCCTCTCAGGAGAGGGAGGGTCACATAAAGGGCAGAACCTCCTCCTTTCGTAGTTGTATAGTGCATAGCTTAATTTTTTTGCAACCGTGCATCTGGAAGTGATGTTGGTTTTAATTCTTGCCTTTTAAGAGATAACTTAAGACCTTGAGGCTTCGGTGTTAGGTGGGTCTTCTGGTTTGGTTTAGAGAAGCATTATTTTCAGTCTGAGGTCATCCCAGTGTTTGTAGTTACCCAGCAAGTGCTGTGCCTACAGCTGTACTTGTCATCGACGACGTGTGGAGGGGAAGGCAGTTGAAAATGCTATTAGTAATTTTAACTTAATGAAATTACAGAAGTGAATTCGGAGCATGTGTCTTCTGGAAAACCATGGGTAGTGGGAACCATAATGCAAATATAGTACAAGTGGTTGTATTTTTATAACTCTCTACACTACTACTTCTGTGTATTTTTTTCCTTTGAATAGATACTGGTTATTTCAATAGAAGTTGCTGACAATAAAGCAAATATTACTGTAGCCTGTTGTACAGGAGGTGGAGACTTTCCCCAAATATTTAGTTTTATTTATATCTCATTCACCTGGGGATTAAATAATAATCTGTTTATTTTCCTGGATTATTTTTAAATGGCTCTTAAATTCAGCACATCTCCGAATACCACACTGCATGCCTGATACTTAGAATACAAATTTATTAGCATTCTTATCTTTTGGAGGAAAAAAATGATGTTAAGGTACTGCAAAGTGCAATGGTCTGATTACGGACACCTCCGTGATTTTTCTAGGTCTACACGTTGGAGAGAAAAATCCATACTCGTGCAAATCAACCTGATTTTAGCAGCGTGTTTGGAATGATGCTTTTCCCTCGTGTATTGCAACTTTCAGCTGTGAAATGGATTTGTTAGAAACTTGAGAAAGAAATAATAGCTGTTATACACCGCCCAAGTTTTGCATCCTAATTTGACATGACATTGTTCTTACCTATTGTAGAGATA
>JANHFX010012904.1:123754-151509 GCA_027560015.1 Chloroceryle amazona | reverse complement strand
CTGCAGGGGGGGGGAAGAAATTGTTCCTCAGCTCCAACCTAAACCTCCCCAGGGGCAACTTGAGGCCGGTTCCTCTTGTGCTGTCACTTGTTCCTTGGGAGCAGAGCCTGACCCCACATGGTTCCAACCTCCTGTTAGGGAATTGTTGAGAGTGAGAAGTCCTCCCCTGAGCCTCCTTTTCTCCAGCCTCAACAAGCCCAGGTCCCTCCGGCTCTCCTCAGCGGACTTGTTCTCCAGACCCTTCCCCAGCTTCATTGCCCTTCTTTGGACATCCTCCAGCCCCTCAGTGTCCTTCTTGTAGTGAATCATAGAGTCATAGTAAAGGATTTTAGTGAGACAATGATCTAGTTTTCTTCTAGAGGTCAGAAATGTGGTCTGTGCTTCTTAGTTATTCTGTTTGTCTACTAGAATACTTACAAATGCAAGGAGGTTTTTTATGCCATTTATTAACATTTTTGTGATTTAGCTTCACAATGCTGTGGCTGAGATGGAGAAGGAGAAGTTTAATATTCGGAAGAAGCACACGGAAGATATGCAGGAGCTGCTCGAGGACACCAATGCTCGTCTTAGCAAAATGGAGGAAGATTATTTGGAAGAGAAGAAGTCAACTGTAAGTTGTGGGGTGGTTCACCACAGCCAAACAATTCAGATTTCAAGCAAAAGTTGCATGTGCTGTTGAGCTGAGCAATGGGTTTTGATAGTGCAATGCAGTGGTTCTGTCTGAGGAGAGAACAGTCTCCTGGCAGCCAGTCCACCCAAGGATAGAATTCCCCCTGGAGAGAATTCATTGAAGTTCAACCCCTCGATGAGTATTACACAGATATATATTTTATTGAGGGACTATTTCCAGCATTTCTCACTCTTTTTTTCTTTTTTTTTTTTTGATCCAAGTTAGCAGAGCTTTTGTCTCTCTATGTTTGAAGACTCTACAAAAAGATAGTAAATCTATTTTCATAGGTGCGTGTGACTTCTTACTCTGTGAGTGATCAAATGCTTCTGTTAGATGAAAGATCAATTAAAAAGGATTCCAGCAATAATTATTTTATTATTCTGATTGCTCTGCTTTCCTAGAATAATTAGAAATGTGTAAGCAGGTGTAATCTGAATATTATGCCTGCTATAGAAACAATGTAAAAAGCAAAAATTGAGCAAGTATCTTCCAGAAAGCATCCTGTACCTTTTATCAGGATGAGGGATGGAGAAAATTGAATGAGTGAAAAGACAGTGTCACACAAAATTTATTCCTTTATTAATGAATGTTGAATTTAAAAATTAACATTCGGATCATGTCATAGGTAACAGTAAATAGAGAGAAAAATGGACACAGTCTGTCAGCAGGATTGAATTTAAGAACCATCAAAACTAGACAGATCTTGCTGAGCAGCTTCTGATTTAATAATTAAACAAGGTAGAATTCAAGGCAGGGCTTAAGATGAAAGACTAGACTGTCACTGGAAATTAGTTTTTCTTTTTTTTTCCTCTCTCTCTCTTTCTCTCTCCTGATTTTTGTTGCTTTTTTGTTGTTGTTGTTGGTATCTCTGGGTTTCCTTGTTCAGAGTTTCCCATTGTGAAGAATGCCAGTGCTGTCAGCAAGTCAGACTGGCTGAACAATTTAACTAATACCCTAGAACTGACCAGTGGGGTTTTGTGCACTGGACAAGTATTAACTTCCTAGAGGGATGGGGGGTACAGGGAGGAATTATGCTATTTGGCAGTATGTTAAGTACAAACGTTGGGGGGTTTTGTGTCGTGGTGGGTTTTTTTTGTGTTGTGGGATTATTTTTATTTCTCTATTTTCTTTTCTTTAAAAAAAAAAACAAACAAAACCCAAAGAAACCCTGCCCCCACTACTGTGCAGCTGGCTCTGCATCGATGGAAAAGTTTGCTGTACTGTTTTCAGGAAATACCTTAAGCCAGTTGACAAAGTTCAGGTGACCATTCTGGCTGTGCGAGGTTCTTGCATTGGTCCAGGCTTGTTTAACAATCCTGTGACAGTTGCAGTGCTGACTTGAGATGGCAGATGTTTATGTTTTTATTTTACTTTAACAGAGGGTGAAAATACTATTCCACTTCCCTCACCTTCAGATCTTTGTTAATATAAAAACAGCTACGATATGTACATCCTGGAAGGACAGCTGTGGCTTATTTTTTGACTCCAGTCTCTTGAGGAATTCTCTTATTTCTGTGCATATTAAAATAAAGTTAGGGAGGAATGAGAAGTAGTAGAGTAGTCTCATGCTACCTGCTTGTTCATTCTACTCATTTTTAAAAGTGTTTATATTAGGAGATGAAGTTCTGGGAAAAAGATACAACAACAGATGTTTGCAATTTATTGAAAGGAAATCACTGTAATTAAATAATATGGAGAAGTGGATTAGGGAAAGGTACACCAGCAGAGACTGGAGGAATGCACCCTCAGTCCTGAGAGTGATTTGCTATATTCCTATGTGCAACATTTCCTTCTCTGTCTGTCTCTCTTCTCCACTAATAAAATGGAGTTGCAAGATGATTAGTGAATTATTCAGTTAATATTTGTTAATTGGTTTGAAACATTTGCACTGTTAATGTAGCAGTTGTGTTATAAGCATTGCTCTTACATCCTCCAAATTCATAGCACATATTACTCTTACTGTGCACATCCTTGGATCTGTTGTGGGTTTTTTTGGTCAAAGTGTGCATGGAAAAGGCAGTTGTTAAAAAGCTGCATTTCTCCTTGGTTTAGTTTAGAAATTTAATGCATGTATATGGTTGTAAAAGCACTCAAAATAATATTTTTGTGTGAGCAACTACAGATTTCATCGGGTGCTATGCAGTTTACTATATTTCTAGCTGACTTTTTATAGATACTTTTCACCATAATGGCCAGTGAAATATATCTATATATATATGTAGGGTTTTGTCCCCCAGAATAATGTCCCACATCCAGACTGTTCCATATCACTAGTGATAACACACTTGCTGGTTAATGGAAGGTCTAAAACTGCTTGATGTGTGTTATCATCTGTTAGAGTTTTGCACAGGAGTATCTGTCAATGACAGATTTGTAGTTGAAAAATCAGTTGCACACATTGCTTTGCTTAGGGCAGAAGACACATTAATTTGGGTGGAGCAGGTTAGACATTCATAGTTTGAAGGTTTAGGTATTTTTTTTTTTATATACCAACATAGAATTTACTGTCATGATTGATGACAGCTTTGCTATTGTAACTCTTGTGTCTTTAGACCACCAAAGCACCATTTAGCTCTGGGCTACTGAATAAAAACAGGGATATACCCTAATTTATTCTGGTGTTTTCTCAACAATGACCTATTCTTTCAGAATGAGACGGTCAAAAACCTGGAGGCTCGTGTCCAGCAGTTGACTGTTGAAGCTGAAAATAGTAATTTACAGCGTCAAAAATTATCTCAAGAAAAGACTGATGCAGAACAACGTTACCAGGTGGTATACTCTGAACTTCAGGAAATGAAAGCAAGGTAATTAAATAACAGTTGCTGGTTTGTTTTATGTTGGAGAGCATGGAATTTCTAAAAGCAAATGTTACTAATTTTATTTGAAGAACTCAGTGAATGGTAATTGGCATGAGTTAATTGTCATGAAAATGTGTTAGTTGATGTAAAACTCGTTTTGGAACTGATCCAAATGACCATTGTAAGTAGGATGTTATCTTTCTGTTATTTAGAAGCATTTCATTCTGTTACAACAAGCACGTGGCCCAGGCAGACCTGCATACTCTGTAGAATTGATACTGAGTGGGTAAGATGCCAAAATAGGAAAGCAATTTCCATATTCTGTTTGCTTGCTACTTGTAGGCACAGCTCACTTCAGAAAGACAAGGACCATATTATACAGGAATATGAGAAGAACATTCAACAACTACAAAGTAAATATGATGTTGATATAAGTTTTGTAAAGCAGGAACATGCTCTCTCTGCAGCTAAGGTATGCTACCATCTGTAATAGCTATTCAAATGGTGTTTAGTTTTTATGTGGTCTCCTCAATATAAATATAATGCTTATGAATAAATCCAAGGACCTATTCTGTTGCTAAAGTTATTCATGTGCATAAGTGTATATATATATATATATAAAAAAAAGTGATTTAATTTTTCATTCCTAAATTTGACTCAACCACCATCTGAAGTTGACTGATAATTCTGGTACATGTGCATAAAGGTGGCATTTCCAAAACTGATTCAGGTAAGGTACAATTAATATGCTGACTTTCTTTGTGCTTCTGTAAAAATTCCGGGTACCAGAGGCCATCAGCACTCTTACAAATATTTTCCTAAGGCTATTTCAATGAGGGAAAATATTATTTTCCAGAACTAAACTGTTTTGCAAGCCTCTTTAATATGGAACTTTGTGTTAAATACTCAGGTGTTTAAGAAAATATTGTAAATTCTGCAAGTGTGTGTTCTACTCAATGTAATAATTCTGATTTGTTTCTATGAAAACATCTATCAGGTTGGTATCTGCTAATATGCACAGGTAGATATATAGTATATCTTTAATAAAATAACTGTGGAAAAAGGTTCATGTTTTAAATACCATCTTCTAATCCTTAGAACAGTAGGACAAATGGAATCTCTTGCATTTCTTTAACTGCAGTTCTGGGAGCTTTGTTCATACTTCATTTAATTTGCAAGGTATTTTTCTTTATTTCAATAGTTAATTCAAAGGGGTTTTTTAATTATTAGGGTTTTGGTGTGTTTTTTTTTACATATCTAAGTTCACCAGACTGACAGAAGTGCTGTATCTGGAGCTCCAAACTCATGCAGGTTTTTTTTCCCCCAAGTTGATATCATTTTCTGGTTTCCACGCACCTTTGAGAAACAAACTGAAAACCACAAAAAATATATCTGTAGATCTAATGAGGAAAGCAACACAAAAATTCCTTTTTTTTTCTGTTAAATCCCTACAGGCATCTGATGCAATTGAAGAATTACAGCATAGTGTGTCTCTATTGAAACAACAGCTACAAGAGTCAGAGCATCAAAGACAGCAACAGCTGAGGGTGAGCCCTGAATTTCTTACTCAAGAGTGACCAACTCTTTTTACTTTTCCCACTGATCTGAAGGTTTAGATGGCCATGTTAAAATGTATTGTACTGTATGTATTCATTGGAATCTTTAAGTGTCACCTTATGTTTAAACATTGAGTTTAAAAGTAAAAGAGATCACTTTATGGGTAAGAGCAGAATTTTCACAGGACCTGTTGTGATTCACATGTTAAATCAGTATAAATTAACATGGCTTATAGAGAAGCATATCAAAGAATTTCAAATATTATGTTTTTTTTCCTAAACTGTAAATATTTTTAAGTTTCAAAATGGTTTTTATTTTTGTTGCTATTTAACAGTTCAGTTTAATATTCCATCTTTCTAGAGGCATTTCAATCAATCATCCCATCTCAGGATAATGAGTTCCATGTCTGTATCGTGTATCAATCCTGTTTGAGTTTTGGTATCTACTTTTCCTCCTGTGCCTTTCATTTCCTAGCTGATGAGTACAGAATGGCATTTTAATGATTTATGGAGAATACCCCCCTCTTGCTTTTCAGGATCAAGAATACAAGCTTCAACAGGACAAACTTCACTTGGAACGTGCATATGAGAAACAGGTAAAGTTTACAGGAAAATATACCATCCCATGCATGCTTCCACTGTTGTTGGGTAGAGAAGCTAAAGGTTTAGATTCTGAAATCCCCAGAGTAGTAAATTTTGGAATATAAGCATTTTGTATGGATTGGAAAAATAATGGGACAAATTCAGGGAAGTTTTTAAGTACAGCTATTTCAGCACAGAGATGTTGCCTCTGATTCTAGGGATCCTGTTGCCAAACGATGGAGGCTGGAAGGGTGTTGCCAAAGAAATGCCACTGTAAGCCTGTCCTCTTTGTATTCTCTTTTTTTGTTGGCATCTGATGTTAACTGCTGTTGGAGAAAACATAATGAACTAAACTGAACTTAGCCTGACCCGTTGTCCGTGTTCAGATGTTCTTCTGTATTTCTTCTTCTCCAATATATCTTCATTCCATACTTCTCTGTGATTCAAATGTCTTTTCTATGTATTGTCAACATGCATTGTTTCTACATCAGAAGCTTCAATTAAAAAAAAATTACAATTTTCATCAACACCAACTCACTGTAAAGCACTTTGCAAATACCATCTACTTTTTTAGACTTAAAGCATTTATAGGTCTCAAATTAAAGTTCAATTTTAGTGCCATTATATGTTGAACTCATGCCATGGTTAGGAAGCGGGGGCATTAGATGCCTCTTTAATTGAAAGGATGTATTATTCAAACGTGATTTCCAAATATGACCAATTTATAACATAAAATAATGAATTGTGATCATAGCGACGTGTCACTAGGTAATAGCATTCACACCATGAATTGTAGTGAGTTTTTGGTTGGAGTTAGTGCCTTCTGCTGACTTGAAGGCAAATACTTCTTTATTCCAAGATATATTTTGGCCTAGTCCCAGTCTGTGTTTGTCGTGATTTTCATGAGTGTTGGCCTCAAGAAAAGCCTAGGGTTGGAATAATATTGCAGGTCAAGATAAAACTATATTAACATAATTTGGCTATCATCTAGCTGTTGAAGTGTAGTGGACTGTGCTCTAGAGGGAGTATATTTAGCAAGGGCTCAGAGCACATCAGCAATTACTCTGCATCAGTAAGCAGAGATATTAAAGTTGTAACTCCCTATCTGTAAACAAGAAAGTAAACCTTTATAAATAGATCAATTTACAGCCGTTTGCCTGTGCATAAATTTTGATGGAACTGTTTTCGAAGTCAAAACTTTGACAAAGGAGGAGGAAAAAAATACATGTGGACAGTCTGTGGCTATAAATCCATAAACCAGTATAGATGGGCCCATAAAACACTAAAACAAGCTTGCCTTCAAGTAAAGGAATCGTGAAGTCTCTGGTGCAATCTGTTCACTTAAGAACCTACCCATTATCTAATAATCTTTATTAGGCTACAGTGGCTATTGCCTGCTAGGATATTTAAACATCAAACAAATAATAGGTAGTAACCCTAAATGTCACTGTTTGATTAAATGTGCTTATCTGCTGGATCAGGAACCAGTTAGGCTAAATGGTTTTACAAGCAAAGGAAACACCTGCTTTTTATAAATAATCTACCGCTTGTTTTGCAAACATTCAGCTAAGCGTAAGAGCACTGACAGATATTCCTCAGAGCCACTCTGGAGCCAGCTGTTAAGTATATATCATTTTGCCAGGTTTGGCAATGCCTTCTTTACTATCCAATAGACAGCCCATCAGTTTGGAGACTCTTTCAAACCAGCTAAGTACTCAGACTTTCATGTAGTAAACACCTACATGGAATTGCTTACAGTGGAGAATGTCTAGATTTGTTTCTGATTGGCTTATACTCTTCTGCTTCTGACACATTTTTCTTTATTGTAGTGACTTAAGAGCATGTAACATTGCAGATGATTGTAGGGGAATAAAGGATTTCCTGTGCTCCCCATCCGGTGGAGAAAAACACGCTTAGTACCTCACATTGCCACACTGTTAGTTGGGCAATCCGAAAATCAAAACAAACTCTTGTACTTAATCTGCCTTTGGCAAAAAATATTATGAAAACCCATGGTTTGGACCATGCCTAGGAGGTTGCCAGATTTGGAAGCTGCTCTCCCCTCTTGATCCAGAAGTACCACAGAAAAGAATTCTTTGTAAAAGTGTGCATTCCTGGTTAGTGCCTTTAGGAAATAAGAGTCAGATTTTATTCAGTGTTTTTTATGACTTCATTGCTTTATAGGGAGGGAGGGAAGCCATTTCTCAGATGGCTAGGGTAGGTTCCTTGTGAGGTCTTAATTTTTTTCTTTCTCCATTGATTAAATTTTAATAGGAATTGAAATATGTCAAAATTAAATGGTAACTAAAATACACTGGGAAAAAGTCAAACATTTAACAATGAACTGAAAACAGTGTAAAAAGAAATTACCTTAAATAATTTAAATTTGTTATTATTTTCTTAATCAGACTTTATTTTGATGACTTTTTTTTTTTCTTCAAATGGTAGGTTCACAGCATCCAAACTGATCTTGATAAAGAAAGAGGGGATGCTCAGAAGAAAATTCGCAAACTGGAGGAGACTTTGAAGTAAGTGAATATCGAATAATTGTTGAACCATCTCCAAGTTTTTAGTCACATTTAGTGAGTAAAATTGTGTCTTCTCTCACCTAATTGCATTCCTATAATTTCTCTGGGTTATCTTCCCATCGTAAACCTGGTTCTAGTCAGCCATAAAAATTAAAAGTTAAGCAAGAATCAAGCCACCCAAATCTGTTGATTTTCAAGTGTCAGGAGTAAATGAGAATTGAAGTTGGTGATGTCAGCTGGTCTTGCCCTGTCAAATCAATGAGTCATCATCCATTTAGCAAGGATATATAGTAGAAAAATAATCCACACTGAAGACAACTTGCTTTGGACTATTTTAGAGGAAAGGGTAAATCTGAATGATGTATTTATTTAAATTACATTTTAACTTGATTTAGTACATTACGGTTGTGATTATTTTTTTTAATTATTTTAAAAAATATCCATAAATTACAACTTCAGTGTGGTCTTCTCCTCACTGACAGCACAGTTTTGTGTGAATAGGTATTTTTCAAAGGTAGCTAAGGCTCAAAGAAATAGTCTGCGGCAGACAGAAGATGCTTTTCATTAACTAACTTGCAACAGCTTTTTTGCTGACCTTGTACATTAAAAAACTAATCAGGATGCAACAAGCTTGATGCTTTCTGAGCTGAGGGGTGGTTTAGTTACACACAGGACAAGATTGGCTCTTGTTCTGCTGCTTCCATTTTTGATTATGTAAAATATTATTTCCATATGTTTATACAGTTTAAATTCAAAGTTATGGAAATAATTTATAGGGAAACCAGATTATTCTGAAACAACCCAGAAGTTATTTGCTAAAACTACTCGGCTAAATGTTGCAATGTATCTTATCTAGGCTGATAGAGGCATGGTGAACATCCTTTTATTCAATAAAAGTCATGGGGCTGAAGTCTGTATTCCTTTATTTCTATAATCTCTTAGGTATTTGGCATAAAAAGAGACTATCTTAAATCTCTAGGCATTACTAAAAACTCTAGCTTTTAATCTTTAAATTCTTTACACTGACTATTATTTATCATTTTAGGGAGATTGAATTGTTATCAATTGAACTCAAATCTTTTCATAAAGTCCCATCTATTGATAATGTAGTTGCATTAATTATCTTCCATGTCTTTCAAGTAGCATCTCAGTTTGAGCTTGCTTATGTTAGTAAAATAAGTCCAACTTTACAGTGCCCTGGATGCTCAGAGTTTATGCCCCACGTGGTTGCTCTCGGTGTGGGGCAAACTCAAGTGGTGGTGCCCGGCTTGAGGCAAGGCTTTGGAAAGTGGGTTAGTGTGCTGTGGAATTTAACTCCTTATTAATAGCGCTGTGCTGAGAAGCTCTTGTACATGGCTGAGGAGGTCCTCGGCTATTTGAAATATACCTCAGCTGTAATTAAGTTTAGGCTTAATGTTTGGGTTAGAGTAAGGATTTGAAAGACTAAAATTTCAAGAGCTCAGTTGACCGGTGGATATTTCAGGGCTCACCAATTATGATGGTGTTGGCAAAAGCCAATCCCAACCTCGTGCTTCTTATGAGTGGGTCCTTTGGCCAAAACCAAGGCTGGGTCAGCTCTAGAACTGAAGAGCCCTGGAGATGGCATCACAGGTTACAAGGATGTCTAGATTATCTCCCCTAGAGCAAGTGATTAATACCTAGTTCTGGTTTTCAGAGTCTTCTAATAGCAGCTACTTCCCCTCATGTTACGGCGTAATTTTCAGGTTCAGTTCCGTGCCCTATGACACTCTTTCTGTTATGTTTTTTTTTTAAGATATTTTTTATTATTATTATTCAGGGTGTTGAAAATAATGTAGCAGTCTCTAATATTTAATAATGCATCACTCCCCTAATTTAAAATGGAAAATGTTTTCATTTTGGAAAGCTTACTCTTTAATAATCTCTCTACTGGTGCTGTTCTTTTGGTTAGTTTGTAGCAGTGATTTGAGGTTAACTTCAAGGTTAGTAATGGAATTAGTAATGCTGATAAGTAATACAAATAAATACAAATTAATTTTCATCCATGTTTTTGTCTGGATGGAGGCAGACATTGGCAGATTCATCAGGGTAGATTTGTGCTCTTAAAGATAAAAATATTGTATTTACAGAAATATGGTGCCCTAGTCTAAGCCCAGCATATGTTCTGCTGGCCAGTTCTTTCAGATTTCAACTCTGGTGCAAAACCTCTGGGTCTTCCATCTTTACATCTCCGACCACGGACGTGTTGGTGCAAATGACTGTTTAGAACAGACTCACGTGCCCTGCACACAGGAACTGCTGATCCTGCCAGGCTGATGTTCTGGAAGCCAAGCCATTAATTTAGTACCAATGTTTCTGGATGATATTAAGATTTTACATGCACGTGTTTCTAATACTTAACAAGCAATAATATTTTTTTGTCAGAAATGGATGGCTTCCTTATGGCTGCTGCTTTTTTTTTTTTCCAATACTGCAAAAACGAGTTCTTTTTAACAATCTCTTGTTATGAATACGAAGTCTTACATGAAAATGCTTTATTTTGCTCTTTTTCTTTGACTATTTGCAGAATCAAATGAAGTAGTTCCAAGCTAAGGCAGCCACAGTAAACTTTCAGAAACAACCTTCTCTTCCTTGAGGTGGGTGAAGGTAGTTCACCACCTTCAATAGAAATGATGCCTTGTGGAATTGCAGCTCAGAACCCAGTAGGTGCATCAGTGATTCCTCATAAACTACTTTGATCTGAATGCACTTTGATTCTGCAATGGCCACAGGATCGTTTCTTGAGTAGCTAGTCAGCTACAAACACTTGCAAAGGGAAGCAGCAGGTAGCTGAGTGGGTTGTTTATGTTTATTATTATTATTTATTATCATCACAATCATCATTATTTTTCCAGTGGTTCAACAGCTAAGGGTGCTATTGCAGTTTAAAATATATGCACGGAGATGCATAATAAAAGTGATTTGAGGCATTATGTGGAATAATAAAATCCATATTTCTAAAATTATTTTTCACTTAAAAAAAAAAATGATACCAGAGTTTGTGTTTTGTTTTTCCACTTCCATTCTGGAAGCTCTGTGAGTGAATAGATGTATAAAATGTGTCTGTCTTGAGGTGGAGCTTTTGGGTGAAGCTATAAATAGAGGTAAGAGTTGAGGCTGTTGTTATCTGTCCCCTACATGGAAGTGCACACCACCTTGCTGCTGCTGGTTTCTCAGGATAGTGGTTGTGATGGTTCTCCCATACTGGAAATAATTATAGGATCTGATTTAATGCTTTTTTGATTTGTGTGTTACATACACAAAGGAATATTATTTCATTGTGCTACTGAAATACAGCTTTTCTGAGTTCTTACTCTTCAATTCTGTGGTGCAACCAAAGGAAACAATTCTTTAAAAGTCCTGTTAGGAGAAATGGGATGAACTGGTGCCCCTGCAGGTGCAGACATTGTAACTGGACATTGAAGTGTCAAGGAATGAGTGCACACACTGCAGTTACAGGCTTCATAACATTCTTCCTCTCAATCTTTGCCTTTTTTTTTTGTTTTTAAACCTGCCCATGGAGCCAAATCTCAGCACTTTGCAAGTGGTGATGATACAGAGCAAATGTTTAGCAGCTGGTTTATTGAAAGTCACTTAATAAAATTGTTTGTTTACATAAGAAACTAGCAGCACCTCTTTTCCATTGCTTCTCTACCCCTCATCTGAACTTGTTTAAATCTCTTTGGGGGAAGAAAGAGGGGCTAAACTTGCCAGAAACCAGCAAAGCTGATCCTGTCTACTAGATTTGTATCTTGACAACAGTTTCTAAAGCGCTCACGTGCGCAGTACTTAGTGGCTTGTTTTAAATGGCAGACCAAAATGTTTCAAAGTCTTTTCAGCCAAAGCTGTGGTGTGAAGGTGGTGTGTGTAGATGTTCCATAGATGAAAACAATTTACTGTTCTTTTCCCAAGTGTACTTGTGTACGTGCATGTTTTTTCTCTGGGAATCATTGACATGAGAATCAAGTAAAAGAAGCTGGTTTCTCATTGGGGATTGTGCCCTGGAGTTTCTTTGCTGTAGACTAAAAAGGGCCTATTTCATTGCTTTTTGTTATTCCCAGTGTGATAGCTGTGTCAGTTCTCGATACCTCCACGTGCTGATGCTAGACTTTCTAGGGACTTTGTCAAATGTGGTTTAGTGATAGAAATTTGTATTTGAAGTTTCATTCTTTTTTTGTGTTTAAAGTACAGTTGTTACCACTACAGGTTGTTGTCTCGTATCTGATAAAAACATATTTGCACTTGTAGTTACTAAAACAAGTGTGGAGTGCTGTATTGGGAAGGAAATAACAATTTTTTGTGATTTCTTTATTCAGAAGGCTTATACTTGTCATCTCCTAGTATGGTTTGCCAATCGTTTAGTTACTTGGAGTCATTTGTTCCCTACCTGTCATCGTCCCAAGAGATACAGAGCTGGAGCTCTTCTCAAGCTTGTCCTGTGGTTTTAAACTTGATAGGGACACTTGTGAAGCCTTAGGAGGATGGCTTTGATATCCCACTTACTCAAAAGCTGAAGGTAGTGTCAGTATGTTCTGCAAGAAGAAAACTAATTCTAATTGCACCACAGCTTGGCTGAGTCCCTGACTAAAGGGATGCCCGGATTGCAGCTCTGTGAAGGTTCAGTACGTCTCCATTCCCCTGTTTTGGCTTCCCCAGACTCTGGTTTAGTGGGATGATTTGAGATTACGTGATCCTGTTAGTGTGCTGCCCTGAGTATTTTGCTGCTGTTGTTGTTCTGAGATGGCTTGTCCACCTCCAGCAAGCATTCTGCCCAGGGTTCACCTGTGGTGGTGAAATGGGACAGGGCAAAAAGGGGAACAGGGCGAGATGGTCCTTTGCAGAATCTCTCTTCTACTTTTTTCTGTATTTACCCACAGCTATGGCTGCCTAATGACTAATTGTCATTGTACAGGGTATCCTTTGATTATACAAAGAGAAGACTTGGATTTGTTTGGTCTGAAAGGCTCTTTTTGCTTTCTTCAGAATAAATAAAAATGCATCACTTTTTAGCACCAGAAGTTTTATGCAAAGGTCTTCTAGTCTTTGAGATTGCTAATCTCCTGCAAAATAACTGCTGCTTCTTCAGCATACTGTCGCATGGATCGCATTGTGGGACTTCTTGCAGTGCTGGATGTCAGAAATGCCATTGCACCCGGGAAAATTAAGCTGCATGCTAATCGTCGATAGAATGATAAATAAATAGAGTGATAGTTTTAGCTTCAAGTTGGTTTTTTAATTTCCTTTTTTCCTTCTCTAAGTTGAATCCAGATTCTAAATAATTGCTTGTTGTCGTTAATATTTTTAGGATAATTACTTAAGTGTAGCTGTTTTCCTGTAGTTAATTCCATTTTTCCTTGAAAATGAAGTATTTGTGTGTGGAGGAATTCTTGGAGGAATGGAAAAGCTATTACTATTTAAAGCCGGAAATAATTAAAGAAATATGAGAAGGCATTGTTGTTAATTGCAAATGTTGTAAGAAAGAACATTGCTAAGAGTTTACGCTCATGTTCCTTGTGTTCATCATTCTGTTTTATTAAAATGCTTCACGTTGTCTTGTTGCAACAGTTGCAATATGATGAAAAAAGCAAAGGTGGTGATTTAAAAGCAGTGGTAATGTTAAGTGGCTGAGGAGTTTGGATATAATTTTACTCTTTAAAACAGGGCTGTATGGGGGTTTTCTTTGGTGGTGGTTTTGTTGTTTTTATTTTTTTTTTTCTTCTCCTCGAAGAATTAGTGGAAAACCAGCCAGCTGTTCTCCACTTGGTGCTCTATTTGAGCATCTGAAACCTTTTAGAGCAAACCCAGTCAAAGTTTCCAGCATATTGTAAACATTCCTGCAGCCCTGGTGAACATGCTGACATAACCCTCGCTCTAGGAGGCACGATGTAAAGTCTGAACAGAGGACACAAAAATGTGGTAGCTTTATTTAATAGTCTCACTTAAAAGAAAAAAAATAAAGTGTTCTATTAACTATTTACAGCCTTTCATTTTCTTTCACTGGTTTCTCTGGAGACCTACTGGCAATAATGAAATATGTATTTAAAGGAAAGCTCCGGTTGTACGAACAAAAAGTAACAGTTGATTTTTAATCCTTGTCTGTGGGACTGTTACGTCCCTCAGGATGGTTGTGGAGGTATCGTAGGACATCTTTTTAATGATATCAACTACAAAACTGCTTCAATCTAATGTATAGCTGTATGAAGTGGTAAGTATGGCCTTGTGAGATAAACAGCACCAGGGTATCAGGCTTACTGGTGTTCTGATCATTAATGCAGTTAAGGGCTGCAGATTTTGACCTCACTAAATGAATAGAGAAGTAGTTAACACAACTGTGTTGCACTCTTCTGAAAGGCTTCCCTTTCAGGTGTGCAGAGCTTTTTAGATTCAGTGCAGTATATTTCAAGAATATTTAGTGCCCAAAACATTGATGACAAGAGAAGAGCCTTCGATTGGCCAAAGTCTTACAGATGATTGAATTAAATTACTGATTTTCAATAAGTATGTAGTATTATATGTGACCTTTTTTGGCTCAGGTAAAAACAGGAATGACCTGCTTCCTTTTGTTGTTGCTTGCTTGCTGACTTCAATTACACTTGGTAATCTTGTTTACTTTTACTTTGTACAACTTTCCTCCAGCTTCATCAGCAACACTACCAACCTTCCTTGAGGAATTCAAGTCAGTATTTCAAACAGTACTTTTATTGAAAAATATAATGTGGAAATCTGTGTCCACCATAGCTGCCTCTTGGAGAAACTGATGAGCTGAGTAGATACTCATTATTCTTCAGTACTGAGTTACTACGTTGCCTGTTACAACACGGGTAGTATTATTATGAATCTTAAACTATAATAGTACAATGATTTTAGCCATAAAATAGTTACCTTAAATATGTAGGATGACAGAATGAAGACTGTAGCCTTGTACCTCCTTGTATAAGTGATTATAGGTGCTTTTTGGACTCTTGCTTATTCAAAACTGTTATTTGGTGGTGTCACCACCATTGTCTAAGGGTAGAAGAGGAACAGGATTGATGGAAAATAGTTTAGTTTATTAAAGGCTTTCTGACCCAGGATGTTTTTATCAGCACCTCTGTGAGATAATAAACCTGGTGTGCTTTAAGCTGAAGTAATTAGTTCGATGTTTCATTTAGGATTCTGTATTGGAAAAATCGGAGACAGTCTTAATACTGTTATTTCATCCTCCATGTCTTTGATTTGCCAACAACTGTTGGCTCTGTCACTCATAACACATCTTGGGCTGTTCTTTGTTAGTGTTAAGTGATTCTTCTTGCCTGGCTCTTCTCCTCTGCCTGGTGATCTCTCCCATAGTTTATCCTTCAGATGGTTTATTTTATTCACCCTCCACTTTCTGTGCCACAGCACTGTTCTCTGATCCCTATCTTTTCCTACTTTGCAGCCCTTCTCTTGGTATCTCATGAATCTATTTACTATCTGTGCTGCTGACTTTCTGGTCCACCTTTTAATTACAGTCTTGTCTCCTTTTATCTAAGGCATTATCTACACCTGTCTCTCTAATTCGCCCCTCCATGTTCTCCTTGTTGAGGTTTAGCTGTCATCTCAGCATGTAAAAGCCATGACTGTTAATCTCTGTTCTAATCCTCCTCTCTTGATAGCTGAGCCTCTGTGGCCTTTCATATATGTGGTGTATCTAAATCTTGGAGACAAGTTTCTGCAGTGTTGAGCAAAATTATAACGTTTTCCTTTCCAGCCACATTTCCAACACTTACCCAGCCTTTTAACCCACGTCTCATTCATCATTTTGCAGTTGCTGGTTTTATTCTGTTTGCATAGCACCTAGCACAACAGCACCCTGTCATTATTATAATGAGAAATAGTTATAATAATTATTAGTGTGTTTAACCAGTGTCTGGTTAATTTGTGAGCCTTTAGTTCTGAATGTAATGCCTTATTCTTCTTATTTCACAGCCGTGTGATACTACATACGTGGAATATTATTTACTCTAAATTCATTAACGGCTTTAAGTAGCGGTTTAGTTTGTTAATGTTATCTCATGATTTATTTCAAACAGAAGTATACAGTTTAAAATAATAACCGTATTGTAAATATCATTCATTGTTATAGCTGACTTGAAGGAAAGCAGACCAGCTTTTTGATGTTAACCTCTCAAATTATGCGAACTGTTAACAATTTACAAGTGAATTTGTGCTGTTGTCTCATAACGACGAGCTCCTACTTCAAAACAGGGAAGGAAAGATAAAATTGTTCTTTACTTTATATTTTTGGCTTTATTTCTTGGAAACGATGAAGCAAGTTAGAATGCTTTCTAACAACTCCGAAATATTAAAGTGCCCAGGGACAGGATAGAGATGATGTTTTGAAGGCAATAAATATTTCAGCTTCACATTTCAGTCTTTCTTCTTTGCTCCTTTGATCTGGCTTTGGTTTAGTTATCATTCCGCTTGAATGACTTCACACTGTCTTTCTTCCTCTCCACACCAAAAAGAAGCGTTCTGCACATATTCCATATGTTGGAGGAGAGCCCTCGTTCTTCCTCATTGTTTGCTGATAATAAACTGCCTCTGTAGTAAGATACTCTCACCACAGCTAAGGTGGGTGTGTTTGGGCCCAGTATGGAGTTTTTGGAATTTCCTGATTTGTGCTTTAGCATGGGAAGACTGTGTATGTTTGGATGAAGGTTGTGTTTTTAGCTACTCCCTGTGCTGTGTGGTGTTGTGTAGAGAGTTGTGTTCTCCTTTGGAACATGTGTTTATATGGCTTTTTTAAATCTGTGAAAACTGATCATTTTTAAAGTCAGTAATAACTGATTTTGTTCAATACGGATTAGTATAAGAGTCAATATTTTGTTCCTTGTATCAACAAATAAAAAGGAAAGCTGTTTAGAAACCAAACCCAGCAATATCCTTCTTCAGCTGCCTTCCAGCAAGGGAATGGTTTGCACTTTGGTGGGTAGTGAAGCAATGTTCCCTTAGAAGTACTAATATTTGGGGAGCAGAGGAAGAAATGGGCAAAGCATGGCAAATCTAAATACATTACATCTGGGCATATGTGTAATGTAAGAAGATGTCCACATGGAGCTCGTGGAGTTCCACATTCTGAACATGCATTCTAAAATGTATTCACTTGCTGAAGAGGCTGAGGCCAAGACAGGTGCATCTCCTGCTTGTGTTTGCTGTTGGTCAGCCCTTGCTGTCGTGCAGGGAATGGTGAGAACCCCACGAGTGACAACGCTGGTTCATGCTACGTTTGCTGGGACATCCTGGGTTTGTTTAACCTCTCCTGTAAATCACTGGCATGCTCTGTTTCATTAACTTGACTGGCAATGCTGTAGTGTCTTACTGCGTTCAGTTGTTACCTCTTGGAAGATGTTTTGTGAAGCAAGGAAAATATTTATGATTAAGCATGAAGAGGAAGTATGTAAGATGTTTATATTTTCCATTTATCAGTACACTTCAGAGTGCTGCTTTCTGAAATTGCAATTCTGGACTTCACAGTCAACTTTCACTGAGATGGTTTGTGCTGTGTAAGATTGCTAATTCTGTTGCCACATCCTTTATACACTGAAACAAGAGGAATTTGCTGCTTTTTAAATTGGGGCCAAAGAGTGAATTCACCCTATTTTTATATTCAAGCCAGCTCAGCTTTAGGGGATTTAAGTGATATAATTGTATTGTATTCGGCCCCACAACTAGTCCAGCTGAAAAAAAAAATAATCTTCAAAGTGAATATTTTAGTGCTTCTTGCAAGGCACATTGCTCAGTGTCTTGAGGGGAAAAAAAAAAGTAAAGCTTTTCATATATTTGTGAACTGTGGTCCATTGTTGTGTGTGTTTTCTAAGCTTCTGTACAAATCTGAACTGCACAAAAAGTAGAGAGACCTGGCTCCTACATCCTAAAAAAATGCAGTTTTATTCCTGGCTATAATGAGATGTTGCATCTATTCATGGGATTAAGTCTTTAAAAGAAAGGGAAGTGCATAAAACCAGATTTCCCCAAAATTTACAGCATGATATTTCAGAAATAAAAATGCATTCCTCAGGAAGAAGATGCATAAATTCAGAGGCTCACTAACAGGACAAGGACTGACAACAGCTCCTTTTATGTTTTCATTTGTTACATTTCCATCTGACTGGACCAAAAATGCTGCTGCTGTGTGTCTTACCAGTATGGATATGTTTGAACAAGCTTTGGGTTTTGGTTTTGTTTCCAGTGTGGAATGGAAGTATTTGATGTATTTCAAGGGAGGAAGATTTGTTCCCCAGTGCCCATAACTGATTTGAGAATCTCTGGGAGGAGAATTTAGGTTTTCCCCACTCAGTTTTCCCTCCAAGGTAACACACATGGACAGTGGTCTGCTGGTCATCTGTGGTGCTGCCTGGTCCTGTCCTCTCTTTCAGGGTGTTGAGCTGGATGTAGGTCTCAGCAGATACTTCCAGCTCTTCCATATTCTTTCCTGTGAACTGCTGGTAGATTTTGTTGTGAAAGAGGGGATCAGTGTGTTCACAATAATTCGGTATCAAACAGCTATCAACTTAAACATGTGTATATTCAGCAGCTCCCTAGTATGTGGGTTTGGGGGGATAGTTGAGCCAAATGCCTTTGCTGCGAGGGCCAACGTGTAGCTACCTCATCATCCAGTTCATAGCATCTTTAGCTCTGGAGGCATCATTTCTGTGCCTATTCTGAGAAGTGTCTGAGGATTTTTGGACTTGCCATTTTGATTTTTTGGATCCTCTGGAATGGAAATTTAAATCCTATAAGATCTTTTTGACATTTGAATTCAGACGAGGGAAAAAAAAAAAAGGTTGATGTTGGTGGTGGTGTTTTTTTGCTGTGTGGTTTACTTTTTTTTTTCTATTGTCTTATGTATGAATGAAGGATACAGTAACTTAGATTAATACACAGATACGCTTCTCCCTCAAAGAAGTTTACAAAATGGAACTGCTGAGGCAGTAGAAATAAAGCACATGTGCATAGGGGTGATGAATGCTCTAACAAATGTAAAGAAAATTTGCACGTGGTTATCTTTTACGAACACAAACCCCCAAATCCTAAACATTTATGTCAAAAATGTGATACAGGATTTTCTTCTGTTTTGCTCCAGTTTCTGCTGGGTAAGAAAGGTATTATCCTTTTCCTGTAAGGAAAACAACAGTTTCCTTATGTCTCAATTATTCTGTCAGCTGTAAGTTACCAAAATAAAATATTTTTAAAAATTCTGCATAAAAAGTAAACAGTAATATACTTACTCAGTGCTTGTGGCATTTCTTTGATCTCTTTGCTAATAGAATTACCCTGCTCTCCTACACTGCAAACAGACGCTTTGTGAAGATGTAGGATTATGTTCTTTGTCCCATTGTCAAAGTCTGGTATGAAAACCACAGAAGAGGATGTGAAGACTGTAACTTTGGGCTTGGCAGCTTCCTGACCTTTATAAAAGGCGCGCTCAGTGCTGTAATAGCTGGTTCAGTGCTGGCAAGGTGACAGACTAGATGAATTAGCTGGTCTTTTCCGTCTCTTATGTGTCAGATTCTTTGTTTTATATGGAAATAATTTCTGTCAAAATGGGAAATTTATCATGAGGTACTTCCTCTGCCTGCAAAATAAATGTCAACCACAGGTCTGTTTGAATGTGTCTTCTGTTACAAACCACTGGTGGAGCCAGCTTTGTCCATTGATACCACCATTGTGCTCCCCGGTGTTTTAACACCACGTTGGGCAGCTCCACTGACCTGCCGTGAGAGAAATGCGGAGCAGAAAGTTAACCTGATGGTCCTCTACGTGAGCAATCACATCCAAATTTCTCTATTATTTAGAGCTTATCAGATATGCTGTTTGTGACGTGTCAGTCTGGGGGATGTGTGTACATGTATGTGCATCTATGTACATCAGATGTTATAGATGCATTGCTATTGATATCCTGTGATGGCTTAAGAAACCCAAACTGATGTTTATATAGGTATCGACCTCACATGTCAAATCATATAGGCTGTTAATATGAAATATCTTTGCATAGAGATTTAACATCTGTCGTTACTTTAGAGGCTGAATAGATATTAGAGCATTATAGCTTTCTAATAGATTAAGAAGGTACCATATGTCACGCATTCCCCTGCTTTGCATTTTGATACATGTCAGGCAGTGACTAATCCTCCATCTTGTCTGGCGCTGGGATATTTTTCTGTTTGTTTGTTTTCAACGGGAGAAGATGATCATGCTAAAAAGAATTAATTTAAATATTGGGGCGGGGAGGGGGGCAATATGCTTTTAAAGGTGAGGTTTAAAAAAGGGGGTTATAGAACGAGTAGGAAACCATTCAAGTCAAGGCAGACCTTGAGGATGGAGGCAATGTCGTGAGCTACGAACGCCCTGTTTAGATGTGTGAAATTCAGTAAGAGGAAGCGAAAATAACTCCTCCAGCTTTCTATTCCCTTCTTCAAAGTATTGCTAAGGGAAGTTTGGCAGAAGCTGGGACAGGAAATTGAAATCTGAATACTATTTTAAATGGGTAGGGTTAAAGGCCTCTCTTTTACACTAGCACACTTGTTCTTTCATTTGATACTTGAACTCTGAAAATTTTCTGTGACTTTCTAGGGAGAAGGAGGAGCAGCTGACTCGGGTGACAGAGGTACAGAGGCTGCAGGCCCAGCAGGCAGATGCTGCCCTGGAGGAGTTTAAGCGGCAGGTGGAGCTGAACTCAGAAAAAGTCTATGCTGAAATGAAACAGCAGGTGAGAAGGTCACAATGCCAGCCTTTCTGAAACTCCGTCTCAGTAGGATAGCATATTCTGATCTTATAATGCCAGAAACATGCTTCACTTGAGAGTGCTACATCAAAATCTTTCACAATGTAGTGTCTTTGCTAGCAAGTCAGAAAGGGATGTTAGCAGTTGTTTCATCTTTCTAACAAAGCCAGATTTGTCATTGTTATAAAGATATCTGCGGTTATGATACTGATTAGGGATTTTTCAGGAGTGAGAGTAGAAAGTGTTAGTTTATTCACCCCTATGGAGCAACGTTTCTAATTTTCCACTTGAAATGTGTGTCTCTTCCTACTCTTTTTCCGCACGCCCCTGTCTTCCGTTAATGAGGCCTTGTAATCAGTTTGAGCCTAAACAGGGGCAGAGCCGTTGTGGCTGCTGGCGGTCATGTGCAGAGGGCAGAAAAATCCATTCTTTTCTCCCTGAAAATTAGTAGTAGGAATTCCTGTAAAAAGATTTTAGTGCTTGAAATTCCTTATGGAACAAACAATAGTTAAACCCTTGTCCCTGGGATTTGACAGGCGCAGCACAAGGAGTAAAATCAGGAACAAGTAACAGGTCATCAAAAAGAAGGGAAGAGAAGGGAGGATTTCCTTATCTTGCTCCTGAGATCAAAATCTCTCTCCATATTTCAAGCTTGTAATTCTACCTGACTCTATACTCCCCATCATAACTAAACCTTACTGTTGACAGTAGGATGCTGCAGTCTGATATCCTAATGGAATTCCAATATAATGGCTGGCCTATAATGGAACAAATCCTCTTTTGTTGTTCTCCTGAAGACTTTTTTCTGAAAATCTTCAACAAAAATGAGAAATTAAGTAAGGCATTGTTGTTTTGTTTTTTTTTTTAAGACACACGCAGACAGCAAATAATAGAATTTGGAAATAAAAAAAGCAAGAACAAACGTAGAAAAGCTAGATTTGGTCTGCAAACTATGTCCATGAGGGCAATACAAGAAGTCCTACAACTTCAGTTTGACATTTTCTGTTTTGTGTGACACTCTTCCAACTTCTTCAGGGTAACTTGAAATAATATCTTAGTTCTGCTCCAGAAGGGATATAGTCTTAATTCCAGAAAGACTAATAGTTTCATTCACTTGAAAACAAAAACAAACAAACAGGTAAAAAAGCCCAACAAAACTGACCAAAATAAAAAAAAAAAGTGCAAAAGTATTTGGAAAGCTTGAAAGTTAATTGTCATTTAAAAATAACTACAAATTCCTTGTAGAATATTGCTGTGTTCCTGGAAATCCTGAAAATCCATTTTTACTGTACTCCAGGCATCAACTATCAGCTTATTCTGTCCTTATTCTGTCCCTGTTCGTGTGCTAAAATAAAGAAATAGTAAATTTTATTGTATGATTGAGCAGGATGGTTCTACAGGAACAAAGGTTCAAGGAAATAGAGCAAAGGAACACTACTAAAGCTGTCTTCATAGCTTTATCCTTTCTCATTCTCCTGCACATGCAGATTCTTCAGATAAATCACCCGTTAAATTGTAAGATATTGGAAAATTCTGTTTTATTTTTTTTTGTGGTTAGGTGGAATGTGTTACTTATAAAACAAAACCTGTAGTAGCTATAGCAACAGCATACTTCTAGCTCTGCTAGAAATACTGTGCTTCTAAAACCATTCTCTGGTACATGGTAAAGTTAATTCTGACGATAAGGAAGATGGGGTCTGGCATTTTCAGTTCTTGTAATCAATATTTGATTAATTAATTTGGCTCTGTGATATTTTCTTGCCATCTGCTTCCTATTTTGTCAAGCTTGTAATTATTAAGAGTCACCTGATGCCCATTGATGGGCGAGTGGTATATTTTTTTACTGTGAGATCTGCTTTTTTTTTTTTCTTCTAATAGTAACTAGCAAAAAGAGAAACCTTGACTGTGTCATGGTACTTTAGATCTAATGTTTCATGGGTTTGGCAAATAATGATCAAGGAAATGATGATCGGGAAATATATGAATGTGACCTAATGAGTAAAACATAGAAACCAGTAGAGTTAAAGCACCTTTGCATATGTTTCTAGTATTTCACTTTTTAGAATGCTTTCATTCTCCTAAAAAGAAAAATCCTTTAATAAAGTAACAAGATCTTTTATTTTTCTGGGTTTTACTGAGCTGAGTAAAATATGGCTACGAACATGCAACTTGAGTAAGTTTGGAGGCAGAAAAAATTATTCATAAAATATTCACTGAATTCCCTTTTCTTAGTAGCAGATAGTAGCAGTGAGATTCAAGAGCACTGGAAGGATAACTCATTCCTTTCTATTCTGTTTTTCCTCTTTCTATCTGGCCAACTATTCCTAGGCCTATGTCTTCCTCTCTTGCTGCAGTATTTTCCAATAAAATGCTTTCCTCACTCTGAGTACTGCCTTTTCTCCTCTTTCCCTGGCTTAGAAGTGATGTCCAGGCCACTTGGCAAAGGCATCTGTTGAAGACAGAGCACTCCCTTAGGCCAAGCAGGATTTTGGCTTGTGGCTCAGGAATTCGTGTGTTTCTTCTTTTGGTAGAGCAGATGGGCTTGTGGCAGCACTGGTCCTCCCGCCAGCTACACCCCTTGTCTCCCTTTTTTAGAGAGGTGGTATATTCACAGCTTGTGTTGGGATCTAGATCTAAAAGTAATTAATGAGTATGCACTGCAACATAGTGCTATGTGTGTATGTATCTAATAGATATATTTTATATGTATTCCCCTGGAAATGTGCCTGATGTACAGCTAACACTTGTGCTTTTGATACAAAAGCCTTTGTTAATTGAGTTATGAAATTGCTTCCTTGATGCTGAGTGCTGGAATCTGAGGGACTCATTATTCATAGGCGATGACTATCTTCAGACAACTTTACTTGCAGCCAAATAATTCTCTTTTAAGTTATTTTACTGTTTTAATGCAAACTTACTTTAAATGTGTAGTTTGTGCACTGCCTCACATGATTTCCCTTAAATTTCCACAGGCAATGTATTTTTGAGTGAAAGATATTTGAGTCTTAAATGTGTTAAAAAATATTCCCTTAATTTTGGTGGAATGTTCACCACTGTCAAGTGAAAAACTGAGCCAGTACTTTGTCATCAGGGAGTGGCATGATGTAGGTGATCACTCTATCCTGAAATAGCTAATACTCCTGCAGTGAATATTCATTTTCACTACGTACAAATAGTGTTGTTGTCATTCCCAGCAGGTTGTATTCGACTCTTTGATGGTTTGCAAACAACTGTAGAAATGTCAGAACGTTTCAAGTTATGCTGTTTAGAAAAAAAAATAATTAAATATTCTCTTTCTTTTACCATGTAGATGGAAAAGGTTGAAGCAGATCTAAGCAGATCAAAATCACTCCGGGAAAAACAATCCAAAGAATTCTCCTGGCAATTGGAAGAGCTCAAGCAACGCTATGAGCAACAGGTCAGTTGGTTTGCTCCTTTGGGTAGAGGGAAGAGGGACATCTTTTTTTTTGCAGGTGCAGGTCTGTTCCTGTGGCAGTTCTAATCCTGTTCTCCCTGCGCGTTGCTGTTCTTTGTATAAAAGCAAAATTTATAGGTATGCAGAGTTTACACGATGAGGGGTGGAGGGGGAAGACTCTACCTAGAAAATATTATTCTTTCCTCTTCGCAATCCTTTTGCACCTCTGACTTTTTCAGATTGTTTCCCAGGCTTACAGGTGGCAACACCTATTTTCATAATTGCCAGATGAAATTATTTAATGCGTTATCTGTTTTTCTTCTTGACGAGATTTTAGCCTTTTTATCATTTTTACCATGGGGAGCGTTCGTAGGAGTGCTTGTTTTGGCCCACTGATAGTGATGTTCTTCATTGTAATGTAATTCTGGGCTGGGAAATATTCAGGAAACATTTGGGTGGAGAAAAGCAACTTGAGTTCAGTAGTGTTGTGAAGTGTAAAGGGGAAAAGCAGAAATAGAAGTAGACAAATTATTACATGAAAATGGCTTGGGAGCTGCACGGGTCAAAACAGCCCGTCAAACAGTTGTGTAAGGTGGGAGTTGGTCATGAAACTAAAGTACCATCTGTTTGGTGACACCTGTTAAAGGACTGAATAATTTTATTTGAGCTACTTTAGAACAATGGTAGGGTTAGTCCGTAGGCTTAAAGTTGTCTCTTATCAATGTTTTTGTGTGGATATGTTTACATTTCCACCGGGGAATTGTGCTTTCATTTCTCTTTATCTTCTGTGCTGCTAAGAGGATGAAATGCTGCAGTTGGCTTGGAGCATGAAACCTGCTCTGGTCCATCTGGAAGGGTCTTTTTCAAGTAATTAAGGAACAAGATCACTTTGGTAGGTGTTGAGAGAGACCTTTGCCTGCGCTTGGGAGGAACAATAGCGTGTTTTGTGCACGGCTCTGAATAGAAGAGGGTTTGTGGGTTCAGATCAAAGCATTTTCCTTATCCTCACTCAGAATTGTCAACATTACTAATTGGGTTGCCACCTGACAAAGGGTGAGAAGCTGTCCTGTGTAACAATGAGATGCAGGCGTTTGCTTTAACTGGGTGATATTTGGGACTCTTGTATTCAACGATTCAGGAATAGTCTGGGTTGCAGAGATAGTGGAGGTTTTTGTTTCATGCTTGCAGTAAAGGTGAGGAAGTTGGATGTGTTATTCAAAGACATACTGAAGGGAAGATGATGGGAAGTGTTGGGTTAGTTAAGGTGGAACTTATGGAATCTTGTTTTCGTATCATTTTAGTGGTATGGTCGGTTTACTTTTTTCTTTATAGTTCTCATAATTTGTGGTGCATCCTTGAAGTCCAAAATAAGCATTTATTCAAAGATATTGTTCCCAGGTTTAGGAACATGACCTATAGTGATTAAATGCTAATCTGAAATTCATCAGGTACTATGGTATCTGCCATAGGTACAACTTTCTCCCAAATGCTTGCCTAGTTTGGGGCACTAAAGGCAAATGATAATGCCTGGTAGTGTCATGGGGTTTTTTTGGTTCATTTTTTTTCTTGTATTATCATACTGGTTATATTCAGACCTTCTGGAGACAGGATTGAAAAAAAAAAAAAAAAAAAGAAAGAAACCCAAAATAAGAAATAAATGTGATAGTTGAAACTTTTCTGGTGAAACTTTTGACATTGGTATTCTGTAACCATGCTGATATTCTGGTAAACGTCAGTGAAAGCATTTTCCACTAAGAGGAGGTGTTTGCTGCTTCACTTTTATTTAGGTTAGCTACTTTTTACTGTAAGAAAGAACAGCTAGATGTTGTGAAACATCACTGAAACCCAAGGAAAGGGTTTCAGCACTAAACAGCTGAACAATGAGGGCCTCAGAACAATTTTCAGAGGAATCCTGTTGATGCCCTTTTTGAAAATTTATTTCTCTTCGTACTTCAGTTGGCCTGTTCTTTGAAAGCTTGTGAACGTGAAAAATATGTGTCCCTTCCTGCAGATTGCAATGGGTGATCATTGGAGAGGAGGGTCTCTTTGTCTTGTCATTTCTGCAGTACAAAGCTCCTTCAGCCTGGCCGCAGAGCAGCGTGAGATCAGTTCTTCCACTCCTAAAATTTCCTTTCGGTAGTTCCAACTTCTCTTTCTCTGTATTACTCTCTAGTTCTCCTTCAGAACTTCTAAATCATTTTTAAAGCAGACTTTACCTTGCCTTGTTTTACTGCAGATTTCTTTGGTTGTTACTTGGCGAGGAATAGACTGATTGCAACTGTTAAAATAGAGCAGTAAATCAGAATTGCTGGTGCACTTCAGCACGGTTCTAGCAGGCTTCCAATTGGGAAATAGACACCCAACCAAAGAAACGGATACTTCAGCTACCTGAGAAATGCAGCAATTGCTTTGAGATATTCTGCCTCAAGTGTCTGAATCTAATAGTCAAATTGAATGAATACACAAAGGGAAGGAAGCTTGACCTTCAGCTCTATTTGCCGTAGATTGGCGTGGTGAGCACCAGAGAGAGTTCTGACAGCATACTGGAAAATTCAGTTCCCCTTAAATTTAATCAAGTTGGTAATGAAGAATCAAATTAACTGATGTGTTACCCTGTTCTCCAGTCTGAGAAAGATCTTGGAAGGAGCTCGAGAGCTGTGGTTTTACCTCTCTGCTTCACAGGACTCTCCTTGAATATTAATTTCAAAGACACTGCTGGTGTGAACATGGACTATTGGTTGTGGGGCTGAAGGATTGTTCCACCTGCAGATTAGACATACTGGTATATTATATATTGATATATCTAGTAATTATATCAATAAATAACCTGCTAGATACTGATGATTTTTTTAATTATTGTTTTCCTTGAAAAAAGACGAGGGAAAAACCACGCAAAACCATGGCAGTGAATATTTTGTTAACTTTTCAAATGCGTTGGAATCCAGTAATAAAGCAGAGGAGAAGCTTTGGATCTTGCACTATCTGGTTTTAGGTGTCACGTGTCACTCCTGGTTCCAGCTTCATCTGATTCAGTGCCACTTTCTTTTGAAGTATCCACTGAGAACACTCTGAGAGAAACTGGTGGCTTCTTTTTTTTTTTTTCTACTTTCTTTAAATATACTTTAGCTCAACTTTGTTCTACTTGCAGCTGTTAGATTTGAAAGTATATTTTGAAGAAAAAAATAACTCCGCAGCACCACAGTTCCTATCTGCTGGGAGCAGCTGCTCTCGGCACTTCAAAGCCAATGGACACCACAGCGAAGGCCTCAGCCTTTCCTGCCTTTGAAATGGTTGCAGTATCTATAGTCAGGCTTTATGGCACCAGCAACACAGGAAAAAAGGTTGTTTGGTTTTTTGCACCCCCTCCCACCCCCCCCCCCCCCCCACCTTTAATTTTTTCTCCTCTTCTCTGCACATTCTCGATGCACTAAACTTGTGTTGTG
>JANHFX010012904.1:96781-123654 GCA_027560015.1 Chloroceryle amazona | reverse complement strand
GCTATTGGCTATCAAGCTGTCCCTACCTTCCCGTACAACGCGGAAAGCTTCCGAACGCCGGACCCTAACTACCACAAAGCAGTACCTCGTAGAAAAATCCCCATAGTATAAATAAATACTCCAGAACACAAACCGTTTGAACACTTGTCTTCTTCAAGACATGAAAAATGCTCCCCTTCCCCCCCCCCCCCTTTTTTTTTTTTTTCCTACTAAGTACATCCTCAGTTTAGCTCAAAATACCTGGGAAGTCTTTCTGCTGAAATTATTTTCCACAAGCCCAAATGTTTGAAAGAGCACGTGCCCAAACTTACCAGTAGTGGATCTTAGGCAGGCAAATTTGACAGAGAAGTTGATGAATTTGCTTGGTTTTTTTTCCCTATATCCATATCAGTTAGGCACTTTGAGTGCACATGTGAGCCGTGGTACCACTCGTGGTGTGGAACAGGGCTTCATGCAGGGAAGTTTTGCAGCACTCAAGCAGGTACTCTGCTTTGTTTGAAGCAGATTTTCATAGGAGTGGAACATTTGCAGGGAACTTTTTGAGGTCTTAGTGTTTAAAAGTCATTAGCTTGTGCTTTTTTTCTTAAAAAAAACCCAAACCAAACCAGCAGATCACTGTGATCACTGTCACACCCATTTCTTTTTCTCCAAATAGTCATCGAAGTGCTATGACTGACTGAGTGTGAAAAAACTGAGGTTGGAGATTAGCAAGAGAGCCAAAGTCTATTCAATTTCATCTTCCTACTGGTGAGAACACTCGATTAATTATCATCATGGCAGGATGATGTTACTTGCTGAGCTGTGTACATACTTTCTGAGATTAGATGCCAACCTGAATGTATAAATAAGGCTTTTGTTTATTCCATTTAAAAATAATGATTATAAATGCTTCCATAGCAAAGTGGAAATTATTGCGTGATAGCTAAAGAATCATCTTGTATCTCAGGAAATCCTTTCTTGTGACATTTATTGTTGGGTTCTGACTCTGTAAAACTCACGAAGGAATGATTAGAATTGGCATCTTGTCCTATTTAGGCACAAAGGGAAGAAGCAGGGCACCTTCAGAAATGTTTTCCTGGCTATTTAACAAAATCACTTTGAGATGGTGTTAAAGCGGAGAGAAATAATCTACACTTTTTTAAGTCTGGAGCAAGACAAAGGTGTGGTTGAGCTTAAATATGCCTTTTATATTAAAGAAAGAACTGCAGAATCAGTTGGTTAAAAGTCAAAAAAGCATGGCTGTGATCTCACCTGCCAGCAGCAAGGACAAGTGTCCCAGGTACTGTTGGGAAATTACCCTTATTTTAGCAGTGTTCTGGAGCAGAGGAAAATATGAGGAGGAGAGGAATAATATTCTTCAGGTTTTTCTGTATGCCTTTTATAACTTTTCAGTCAGGTTAATTTAAAGAAAAGAGTGAGGTTATCTCAGGTAAAATACAAATTTTTCTAATCTCAACCGTTGTTTTTTATACATAACTGTATATATTTAAACCCAAGCATCTTATTCAGAGCTAGTTTCATGTTAAGGTTCCTAGCACAATCTCATGCTCGGTGGCTTAATAATAGTCTAAAGTGTTATTTAGGTTAATGGTTGGACCTCTTCCCTGATAACTTTTAACCCTTTAACTTTGTGGCAAGAGATTTGATTTTACCAGTGTTTGGATTATCAAGGCTGAGATTACATTGTTTTGCTTTTGCTTAAAATTATAGTGATAATTCCTTGAAATGCTGGAGGTAGGGTATTTTTTACATGGGTATATTTTTTTTATTGTTCCTTTGAAGATCTGCTCGGGTGTATTTGGGTAATAAACAACTGCTTAAATCAGATGTTCAAGCCTTAGCAGCTAATTGTTCTGAAGAGTCTCACTGAGATGTTCCATGTCCTCTCTGGGGAAAAGAGCCAGAACAGTTTAGGTGGGAGAGTCATGTAAAGGCTGTGACCTTGTGAGAGAGAAGGGAAAACACAGCATAGGCAGGGAATAGAGTAAAAAGTGAGGGTTAAGCAGTAAACCCAGAAACTGCTGTTAACTTGGGGATGGGACTTAGAAAGGAAGCTCCTCAGGGAAAATAAAAGTACTGTTTGTGAAAAGAATTTGGGAGTGGTTGTGAAAAGCCCACTCAGGTGAGCCTAGAGCTATTTGGGCTGAGAAATGTCATTTAGTCCCATGGATCAGGAGGACTGGAGAGGCAAGTCCTGCAGAAGGGGTCAGCTGGAAGGATGGCATGGCTCGAAGGGCCTATTGAGCATGAGCTGGCTCTCCAGGAGCCAGTGTTCCTTATTGCCTCTGGCTTTAACCATGCTTTTCTAAGTCAGGAAGCAGGGAGGATAGATGCTGCCTCTATGTTGGATGCATGAAGTTTGCAGTCCTATCGTGTTCATTTGGCATATTGCTTTTAGCTCAGCTGATCTTCCAGGTGGGGGTTTGGTCTTCAGGGCCACTGCAAACATCACCGGTCCTATCTTAATAACTGTATGTGCACCTTCAACTCCTGACTCCAGTGTCATGCTCAAGCCCTCAAGAGTCACTCAGCTGGACGGACTAATGGAGTTAAGAAGCTTAACATTCATCTTGCTTTGTCCCCTTACCTTTTCTCAGTTCAGAGCTTCCCCTGCCACACTTCCGTCCTAGCTTTTCTTCTGGCCTCTTTCTTCCTTTTCTATCTCTTTGAGCTTTTTGACCACTCTGCTCCCCACTCAAGTGAAAAAAAAACATTTGCAAAGATGTACTTGAAATTTGGTTTTCCTCAGCCAAACCAATGTTCCAGGCATTTCTTAGCTGTGCTTTAAACAGTCCAGTTATATCCAGGGATTCACGATCCATTTTTAGTATGCTGCTTTAGTTATAAGGATGCAGTCTTTGTAAAAAGCTTTGTTCCTCCTCTCTTTGTCTATAGTCGAAGATAATTGAAATACGGTCTGTTCTTGCGTGGAGGCCAAATGGGCACGTTAGCAGAGGCTCTAAATTTTTCATGTCATCAGCAACAAGCTGCATAAATTTCATTTAATAAATTAATCTAGGATGCATAAATGCTTCCTTTGAACCATCCTCACACGCAGATGAATGTCATTTGCGCAGAATAGCTGAGGAATACTTTCTTCACTCATCAACATCAACTTTTCACTTTATGATATTAGCTAAAACTCACAAATGGGAAAAGGAGACAAATTTAACCTCCCAGTAAAGAGTGGATGGAAATCTTCTCCCTGTGCCATTGCTATTTACAGAATTGTTAACCAGACAGATGGGTATTTACACTGTCTCCTTCAGGCATCTAACTTGTGTGTGATTCAGAGTTAAAAGCCTCAGCTCCCTGTATAGACAAGAGAATCAACTTTGGGGGGAGGAGGGAGAGGGGAGATGATTCCAGGAACAGAAATTGGTGCCTGCAGTAAATAACGAGTCAGGCTGCAAAAATGCCTGTGAAGTCACTTCTTGGTGTTCAAAGAAGTCCTTGGATAAACTCCGAATCCCTAAACAAAGACTATGTACAGGAAATTCTGTACCAGAGTCTGCCACAAACAGGCATTTGCAGTGACTCAAAGTATATTAGTTTGAAAGAAGTCTCTCTGCTCGCAGACCGTGTTGGCTTTGCTGGAGTGGGTGGGCTGGGGAGGGGAGTGAGGGACCTCCTGACCTTCATCACGGTGCTAAGTGTGATGTAATCGCAGGGATGCAACTTCATCTCCAACGTGCTGGGGATTTAAAAACAAATCTACTCCTGGCAGGAGGAGTGAGAAGATAGGAGGATTGAGGTGAGGTTTGTGCTGTCCATACTTGAAAATTATTAAAATTCTGGAAGGCCTATGTGAGGAAAAATGTTCAGATCAGGCGTAGCATTTTATATACATCGTGAGACCACTTAGGTCTGGTGTTGTCATGGGAAGGAAAAATCCATCTGCAGCTTGACTGATAGGCCAGGGTGTCTCTTGGAGTGAATTTATGGCAATTCTTCGTTTGCTGTTGGAATACAGTTATTAGTGGTTGATTATGAGGTGAAGTATAGCGGGAAACACAGTCATGCCAATTAAATTATTGCAGCCTACAATGAAATAGAAAGTGAAATGCATTCGCTATGCATGTACATTACCCTGTATGTATTTGCTACTTCAGTGGTAATATATGGTTCTGCACTGATGTATTTTTCACTGTCCTATTTGCCCTCGGCTCATTACAGCTTTTATACCTTGAGAATATTTTGTGTTATAGAAAAATCTCAAAAAAAAAAAAAAAAAAAGTACTTTTAAAATCCATTTAATTTCTCTGCTGCACAGTAGTTCTAGTATGCTCCCTTGCCTTGCAGTGAAGATTCCTCTTTTCTGCCCAAAGTTATGCTAAGCCAGAGCCCAGCAAGATTAACACTCGATCCTCCAGCCTGTTCTATCAGATTACTTTTGGAAGCAGTGTATTTGCAGAGATGGGTAATCCCCATATCCTCCTGCAACACGCACGTTTATTTATAGGCTTAGGAGACAGAAAAGGCTCCATTTTACCAGACTTGTAATTTGGGGATAGATCATGTTGTGTGCTGTGCTGGGCAGAGGTTGGGGCTGGTTCTGAGCAGAGCAGTGATTGTGGAGGCACCTGATTTACAAACACTCTTAAATGCTCACAGAGTTGCTGCCAAATAGACTTGCTATCTGCGTGCTCTGTGCCTGAGTTTAGTGCAGTTCTTTGCCATGACATGTGTAACTTATTGGTGGCTTCTCCAGCCCTCAGAATTTCAGTCATGCCAGAACAGTGCTAATAAAATCTTCCTGCCGTGCAAAACTATATTTTATTTAGGTGTTGCTTATAATATTTCTGGAATCGTGGACATAAATTTACATGAATTTTCATACTTTGGTGTCAAATATTTATTGTAGCAGCTACATTTTTCAAAGAGGTAGTGAGCTAACTAATTTCCTTTCCCTCCTTTGGGGACTATAAAAAGAATTTCAAAGGCATACTTGTTCTTGAGAACAAGTCGAAATTGTTCTAAAATTGAAAAGCCTAAACTTAGTGTGTGATGTAAAAGCAAAAACTGGATAGTAGAAGGTCTTGTCTATATTAGGGACTCAAAAAAGGTATTTGCTGATGTTGATCATATTACAAGTATTTGGCTTCTGAAAATACCTTCTGCAATCAGCAGTCTATTTACTGTGGGTCTTTGTTCTTCGGATGTGCAAACTGAACCAGCATTCACAGCAGCGTGATCTCACTTTAGGTCTTTATTAATAAAGATTCTCTCTCATTTTAGCAGGTTCTTCTAAAGCACCTCCACGTTTGGGTGCAGTTCAATCTGCCTGTGCTAGACAGCCGTCGTTCCTCAGCACCTGGTTCTTGGTGTCCTGTGTAGGGTGGGAACCTCACAGCCAGATCTGTTCTGGCAGCTCGTTTTGTGTTTATGCAAGTGAATAGGGAAAGACTGTCACAGTCCTTGGGTTAACCTTTTTTAGCTTTTTATTAGCGATTTTGTTGTCCTTTTAAAATTATTTCCTCTGCAAGAGTAAGGTAATATTGTTAAATTTCAGTTAAGAGCATGGATTTAAAAAGAAATGGTGTAATTCTGGTGATGGCTGAGTAAATCGGCTGTTGGCTGTTGCCTTGAGCATGGTTCTGTCATACTGGTGAGGAAAGAATTTTAAAATAAAATGAAGAATTCATAATCATCACTCTAAAATACTTGTGTTACTTGGTACTAACAGTGTTTCACAGTCAGAACAGCTATACGAGGTCAGAGAGTCCTGCTTGCTTTAGTTTCCAGGCTGTGGTGGGAGATAGGAACAGATGCGCCGGGAAGAGAGTAAGAGATTTTCATCTTTGGGAGGGCAAAATGAGGAAACATCTAAGCCGTGATGAATACGATCTGATTATGGTAATAGGGTGCACACTATTATTTAATGAATGTTTCTTTTCAGCGTCGCCCCTAATTCCCTTTGTGAATATTGTGTTGCCTGTCTGTCTGAAATGTATAGCACCTAAAAGTGTCCGTCTCCTAGACACTTATGCACTGGATTTGAGAGGGCATTTTAATGGGAGCTGATGAAGTACTGAGCATCCAGGGGTAGATTCACTACAAGTTTTAAAGGAGGTAGTTTTGTTATAGCATTCATAAAGGTGCTCTCTACCTCAGAAGAGACAGAATCCATACTGATTTATGAAGAATTAATACAGTTTTTGTGCAGCGCCCTGTGATGAAGTCCTGTTGCTGCTGAAAACCAGCATGGTTGCTTTTTTTTTTTCCTTTTGTTGGTATACAGTAATTTCTTTTCCTTTAAAAAAACCCCAACCATCAACAACAGTACAAGAAAGAGAGAGGGTGGAGTGGAAGAGAAACCGTAGCGCTTGGCAGCAGTTCAGAGGAGAACAGGGGGTTCAGGGAGTGTTCACCAGCACACTTGAGTAACTACTCAGTCAATTCACATTATTTGTAGAGGAAGCACGTTTTGTTGGTTACAATTGTGGAGTACTTGTTGGTATTCTCTAGAGAAGATGGGTTTTCTAGGTCTTTGAACTTGAGGGGGAAAAAAATGCTCTTGTCCCCATCCTTTGTCTCCTCTCCTGTCTCTCCACCTCTGCTCCTTGCCAGAAATCTCTGAAGAGCCAAACAAAGCCAACGTGGGGAGTAATCTTAGCGGTGAGGGTTTTTTCTCTTCAACAAATTTGCCTTTTATAAAGCTCCTCCCCTCACACTGCCATCTTTTCTCTTCCCACGTAGCGTACTGGGGGGGACACTCCTCCTGCACATGGAAGGACTGGTTGAAGTAGCAGGATCTGTACCCTGCCTGCTGCTGTTCCTTGTCTTCAGTTAAAAAAGTGAAAACTGAAATAAGTGAATCTCCCCACAACAAACTCTCTGACCTCAGACCTTACATGACACGGCCAGCAGAAAATCCAGTAATTAAGGAAAGAAAATGTTTCAAGAAAAAGACTTCTTGATGCGATTTCTTTCTAATCAGCTCTGATTTGTGAAAAAAACCTAACATTTTTTTCCCATAAGTCAGGCAAAGCCTTTACCTTTATTTTAGGGAGCAAGAATTCTTTCATTTTGGCACACTAAGGACACCTCCATCATCTGAAAAGAAACCAAACTTGGGTAAAAACCTGACTTGGAGAACTTTGTGTAAGGATCCCAGGCCCAGTGCAGATAATCCTTCAGGGCCTTCAGATGCCTCGTAATGAGCTCTTTAGTATTATTAAATAATGTAGATACGTTAAACCGTAGAATATTGCATCTGTTCTACTTGCTCTGTTTTCGGAGGGATGCTCCCGGCCGCAGCACAGCCACCCTATTTCCCTTTTAAACCTGGAATACGCCGATCCGTAGTTGGGGAAAATTGGAGAAAATGCCTTTTGTTGGACTCCGCTTCCATTTTTAAACCCGAAAGCCGCACAAACAGCTAATATTATTCCACAATTGAATGCTACAGCTTTAAGATAAGGTGCCGGGGCGCTCTCGGCGCGCACACAGCCGGCTCCTCCCGTTGGCTTTTTTTTTTTTCCTTTTCTCACGCTGGAAATAACCCACCATATTCACGATAAGAGCATTATTTTTTTTTCCTCCTTTTTTTTTCCTTTTTTTTTTTTTTTTTTTTTTTACTCTCCCCCCCCCCCCTCCCTTTCCGAAATCCACCAAAACTGAAGAAAAATCCAAGTGACTGTTCTTTAGCAGCTGTGTGGCCCGGAGTTCAGTGGGGAAGCGGCTTCCTGCCGTCCCTATTCATCACCTGCTTCAAAGGCAGCCTGGCTGCTCCAGTGTGCAGGCCAGGTAGGGTGCCATTGTGCGCAGGCGGGGAGGATTAGTATCAAAGCTGCGGCAACCAGGCCCTTGGTCTCGGGCTGCCATTCAGTCTAGCGGGGAGAGGCTAAGAGTGGCCAAGGTCACAGCATCCAGTGTGGTGCGGACTGGGAAAGGATCCTGAGAATAGAGAGCTTCTTATGAAATCATGGCGCAAGCTTGCGGCACAGCAGGTGCCCTTCTGGAACACATACATCTGTTTATGTTGGGATAGCGTAGCTGACAACGGGATAATAGAGCTTTGTTTTTTATAATTTTCTTTCTTTTTTTGGTTTGGTTGTGTTTTTTTCTTTATTATTAAAACCAAAAAAAAAGACAACTGTATATACGGCGGCGTTGAGGAATAGCGAAGGAAGGGCTTGCGCTTTGGAAATCATAAAGAAATCTTTAAAAGATTGAATTGCTGGGCTGGGGGGGTTGTGTGTGTATACTTAAGGGGAGAGCAGGCTGCATATTAACCATTTAAGATCCTCAGCCCTGCTGATGAGCAGCAGCAGGGTAGGGGGGGGACCGGACCGGACCCAGAACGCGACAATGCAAATTTTTTTTTTTATTATTTTTTTTTATTATTATTTTTTTTTCCTTCTCTGTACGCTCCGACATTTGTACCGACAAATTGGTTAAGGATGCGCTGGATTTGCTCGGTTGTCTCCATTGTTGGAATTGTCTGGAGGAATTCTGTCACGCTAACGGTGGCTTTTTAAAAGGTGAGGTAATAGTGACGTAAAAAGAAAATTGCCAACTTGATGAAATTAAGGGGAATATTAAGCTGTAGACGAGTTGTCATGACGACAAGGATGTTCTATTGATGAACTGTACTCCTCACTGTCCAATCAGATAGTGGAGCTGAAGCTGGAGCACGAACAGGAGAAGACGCACCTATTCCAGCAGCACAACGCCGAGAAGGACTGCCTGGTCCGAGACCATGGACGGGAACTGGAGAAACGGGAAAAGCAGCTTCGCGCTGCCGTGGCAGAGCACGAGAGTAAAACTCAAGAATGCAGGAAACGCCACGGACAGGTAACGATCAATAACGTTTGAAAGGCGCACGCTTATTAGAAAATGCTAATAATTAGTGTTTCCTTTTTGCCAGCATTGTTGGTGATGCACGCTGGGGGAGAATTTGCGAAACTGGCACATCAACGTGATTTCGTTTTTCCTTTTTTTTTTTTCTTTTTCTTTTTTTTCTTTTTTTTTTTTTTTCTCCCCGCTTTCCCCCCTCCCTTCCCAGTGCTGAATAGGGCTTTAACTGCAAAAACCACAGGTAGCCAGATTAAAAATCCCATGGTGCGCTATAACTCGGCCTGTTTATAATCTTGTCTCATTTTCTTTCATGATGGATTTGTTTAGGAAAAAAAGGTATCTGTTCTTCTGCCCCCCCTCCAGCCCTCACACTCACCCCTCCTTTTCTCCTTCCTGGGCAAATCCATATGAATTATATCTGCTTCGTTCGTATGCTCTTTTTTTGTTGGTTGGTTGTTTTAAATCTCTGCAGGTAACTCTCAAATGGCTTTATTTCATTTTCTTCCTATCTTTTTGTTTCAGTTTTGCATTCTACATTTGCATTGTGTGTCGGATGTTTGATAAGCTGATGTGGTTTGGGGTTGCTCACCATCATGTTTATTTTCCTCCACACGCACGCACCCCTCCCATCCTCCATCTCTGTGGTCACTGTTGGAAGCCATTTGGCAGAATAACCCCCAGCTGGGGTAGCATTTGACTCTTCAAACTTCTGGACGAAATGCACGCTGTCAGCATGGAAAATGATCTTTATGAGTTTTCTGTTCAAAAAAACCATCTTATTGCATTTTTTTTCAATATATTTTGTGAGGATGGCATGGTGTATTTTCTTAAGAGCCTATAGTAAAAAGGCCTGGAATGGCAATATTAAAATAATTAAGGTGATTTTTATACTTTAAAGAATAGTCAGCAAATAATCTTTACTAATCAGCTTTAGAATTACTTATCATGCATGGATTATTTTATACCAAAACTGGACATTTTGGTAAGGCATCTTTAATGCCACGTTTTCCGCACACCACCGCCTTCCCTATGAGATGTAAGACTCTGAGGATATTTTCACTTTATTTCCCTGTAGACTAGTAGGCTGTGTCTTTTACTGGCAACTATAATGTGGTTAAATGAAACTGAACGTTTAATTTTTAAATTAATAGTTATTTTATCTATTTTTCTTACCTTTGGACAACCCGGTCTCTATTGAAATCTGGCTTAAGTCAGTCTATTGGAAAACAAACGGCTTGTTTGGGGAGGCTGAGGGATATATTGCAGAGCCAGGACTTGCTTCTCCATTTCCACCATTACGGTTTTCCAAGGAAAACGACAGGAATTGTTGTGAGAACGCTTGGGAAGAGGATATTCAGGTGCCTTCTGAAAACTTAAACCTCACCTTTTATTCTCCACTTTATTGTAAGAGTGAACAAAGACTTAAAGGGATTGGTTTTTCCTCTTTCTTTCTTGTTTTTTTTTTTCCCCCCTTTGGCCCAAGAGAGTTGTATCTTAACTATATACAGCTACTTGCTTTTGCAAACTTGGGTCATCCTCTCACCTGCAGTCGTGATGTTTTCTTTGCCTACAAAGGTAGAGCTGGAGCACTCGGGTTAAAAACCCCCAGTGAATTATTCTGTCTACACGCCAGCAGTCATTACGATTATTACATCGCTCTGGGTACCACTGAATACAAAGGTAAAGGGACTATCTTAAATTCAGAGGATCCGGGAGGTGTCTCGTGAGTATCTCTCTGCTTCCTTCTGCTGTGGGTCTTTTCTGGCAAAGATTGGAGCCCAAAGTTTGGTTGTGCTTTCTCTTGTCAGTGGGATATAAAATGCTACTACAGGTGGCCTGCAGAAAGATGGGAATTATCCCCGCTCTTAGGAAAATCAGAACGGTCTGAGCAGCAAAAAAACTTTGGCCTTTTTACAGGGTTTTTCTTTGTAGTTTGAATATCCCTGTACAGTCATTTGAACAGTGCTGCCATGAGAATGACATGTAAATCAGGGAAGAAAATGCGGTTGCCTCTGACTAGAAGAGCTGTTGTTTATTTAAATTCTAGTGAGAATCTATCAGCTTTCCAGAGCGCTTATTTATTTTATTTTTTTTCTTCTTCCCCATTTTGAAAAATAAATCATTCTTCGTTCCTTCCTCTGCTCTTTGTGGTAGAATTCACTTCTGTCTTTGCAGCGAGCTCGATAGACAGCAGTGGTGTTTCTTACGGAATTATGGCACGTATTTTTTAATAAAATTTTTTTACTCTTTGCATATCTTTAGGAAAATGCGTGGTTCGGACATCTAACGTGACTAGTGGCCAATGTCCTTTATGAAACATTTGCCAATCTCTTAAAGATATCACAGCGATTTAATGAGTTTCTGTAGCTACAGCTCTTTAAAACCCCGTTAAATTTGAACCTTGCTTGACAGCAGTAGTTTTTAGGACTGCTTTATATGACAGTGAAGGTGCGATCAAAGAGGAGAAGAGGCCATTTTGCTTTGCTGAATGAAAAGTAGATTTGCTGGGTATTTCAAAAAAATTCAATAATAATTAGTGTTAATCACACACCAGCAGCGTGGTTTGAAGGACCTATCTGTTCAAGGTTTGGTGAATGGTGTGAAAGCACCAGTATTAAAGATATTCCCCGTTATTCTCTCTCAAATCCTTTTCCATATGAAAGAGTAACGCGTATTTAACGTACGTATTTCTTATTATATTCCTCATTATATTCTTATTAAAGTCCCAATAACGAGCTATGACTAAGTACTGTGGAACAATTCATTATACTAGTACTGAAAAGACTGATTTATTTTCTTTTTATTGCCTATCCAAGGTCTCTCCTTTCACACAGGTCTTAGTGACTGTGATAGTACAGAACGGTTTTATTCGAATGTGAATACACTTATTAATGCTTTATGCAGGACTCAAGTATAAAAGTTAAGATTTTGAAATATCAAATAATCTTGCTGCTTCTTTAAATTATAAGTTGAATATATTTTCAGGAAAAGAACCTGATTTAAGTGGATGACCTTTTGTATTACTGATGAATTTCTGGATAGCAATAGCATCCCACTTTAGCTCTTGGATTTATCCATTTCTGGAAGGCTTGCTTTGATATTTTTTTTTTTTCCCACCTAGGGTTGTAATGCTCGGGGAGGAGTAAATTGACATGTAGGTCAATAAAAGTCAAAGCAGTACAATGGCTTTTATACCATGCTGTGTTCTGGTAGTCTTTTAAATCCTGTACGTTTTCGGTGAGCTGTCATAATATTGTTTTTCTTTAAATAGTAGCTAATAATACAGGAAGGTTTGGGGTTTTTTTAAGTGTAGTTTTGAATCACTACTTATATTTTAATTTAGAGTTTTTAATACCTGTATTTTCTTTATGAGCATTTTTAAGCTACACTTTGGTTGGTGAATTATTCTCAACCTTCCTAAATAATTTCAGTTTATGCCTTAGTTCACAAACCAGGGAACTCCTTGGATGACAGAGATCTTCCTCTTGTTTTAATAAAAGCAGCCTTGCTACTGAATTGGCGATTTTCTGAAGCAAGACCTCTGAATACAGAGCATAATACATCCAGTTTGCTTCTGTGAAATAAGACAGCAAGGTTAGGAAATTTTAATAAGCGATGCCCGATGTGGTGGCTGTAGTGCCAGTGGTGCCCTTGTATTTTCCCTTTATCCTGCAAATGTCTTTCTCTCCCCAGCATCTGACACATGCCCTCAACCAGCTCAAAGATTTTCATGTTCCAGCTTCTGTACAGAGTTAGATCATTTTCGTGCTTGTTCTTTGACCGTTGACCTTCGGGCAAGAAGGAGAAAAAATGTACCCCTGTAACTTCAAATACAGCTCTTTACACTAAAGCGAGGGGGGGGAGGGTGGAAAGTTTCCACGAGGAAATGGAATTCTCTTTCCAAGTTCTGTTAGGAGATAATTGGCAAGTCCACAATGTTCATCCGTTCGTAATTGGGTCAGGAGTAGCTCGAACGCTGAGGCATGTTTTGCCACTATTAGGCACTGATGTCCTGGGGTTTAATTTTAACATATAATGTTTAGGGTCTCAAAAGTGAGGCTGCTTTGAGAGCAGATCATTGGTGTTTGGGGGTGTTGCACGGCTTTCGATAAACCATTATTGGTTGGGAAAGGAAAACCTCGAGCAGTTCTGAAGTCGTGCGAACGCACGTTGAGAATGGAGGTTGTTACTAAAAAAAAAAGCCCAAGAGGAGGCTGGAGGTGGTGAGAGGAGCTAATAAGGTGTTTTCCCGTGGCCAAGTATCTGTTTCCTTTTTCCTCTCTTGCTTTTTGCATTTCCTTTAATCCCCTTGACCTTTGCCACCCCAATTTGCTTTACCTTCTCAGAAATCAGCAGCTCCTTCCCTGGTGCCCAGTGTATAGGGCATCTTTTCACTCCTCCTCTGGCTTCCCCTCTTTGAAAGTTTGCTTCTCTGCACTTTTTAAACACTGATCTTTCTGCAACTGTTGCTTTGCACCTGGTTTTGACTGAAATATTTCCGAGCAGTTTGAGCCCGTTGAGTGAACAATATAAAAAACCCCCAACCAGTAATGAGACTTTCTTAAGCTCTGATCTTAACGACCCTCTTGTTACCATGCAGATGAAGCACTGATCAACTCTTCTGCTTCATGTAATTGTTCTAATATCTCCATACACCAGTTTCCACAGGGTTGTTATTCTAGCATCAGTGGAAGCCTTTTGCCTGCTCGTGTCTGGAGGGTACAGACAGACGTAGCCTGTGAAATACCCGGGTGTTGATGGTGCTACTGAAGTCACTTCTGTATACAGTTTTGAGTAAATAAATTCTATGACTCATTTTTTCTTTGACTTCTTTTTCTTTTCTTAATAGAAGCTGTCTTTGGCATGAGAAGTGCATTGTTTGCTATGCAGGCTTTCTCTGCTGACAATCTAAATGTTTATTTGTTATATTTTACTTGGAGAGTAGCTATTGGGTTGACAGACATATGTAGACAGACAGAACATTCCCTTTTAGGCTTCCCTAAACAAAAGGTTTTGGCTGTATTGCAGCATGTTTAATTTGCCACCAATCAACCCAGCCTAATGAACGTGACTTGATGTAAAATATTTCAAGTAGCAGATATTTGTTGTGGCACTCGTGTGGTTTCCCTCGGTTATTATTTGTAGTCGGCTGACTTGGGATGGATCCCATTGATGGGAGTATTGATTATGATCAAGATCTGATGATGGGTCTTGTAGAGATATTCAAACTGGGCTCTAATCATGTGTCTGTGAAGGTGAGGGTTCAGTGAAATGGGCAAATGCAGCAGTGTCCTGGGGAAATACTCAGATCCTGGTGGACTCTGGTGGCATAGCCACCAGTCCCCCTTCAGCGGGACTTGAGGAAATGAGGAGGAGCTGTGGGAAGAATTTGGACTGTAGCATAGGCATAATCTTTGTGATTAGGAGGAAAAAGGAGCCTTTGCTCTAAAACAAGCACACAGTTCAGGCTCAAGGGTTCTCTTCATCAAGCAACCCCACTGAGGTGAGAGTCTGGGCCTCCTGTGCAGCTTCTTCTTCCCTGCTCAGATGAAGCCACCTTGACACATTTGCTGTTTTACACCAAGCACTCAGCTTCTGGTCCCCACTGCTGAGCTGCTGCTGCTCTCTGAGATGCCTTTCAAAAGACTGTTGAACGAGCTATAAACATCTGCCACTTCCTCGCTTAATGGGACCATCAAAGTGTTCTCTTGCTGTAGTGGGTGATCATCTATGATCTCTTCCACATTCTGCCTCGACTCTCACTTTTTACACAGAACTGAAATGAAATGGTGAGGAATTCAGTGCAGGAGGTGTGACTTGACTTGCTGCTCTGCCCTTCTATACTTCAGGCTGTTCAGCATTTGAAATATTTCCTAGAGACATTTTTGGAAGCCATACATAAGGGTGCATAAATTATCATTTGCTGATTAAAAGTGTTAAGTTAGCTTAGGAGAGAACTGACGTTTTGTGCTGTCTACAGTGTATGTAAAGGAGAAAGCAGTTGCTATAGAAACTAGCTCATCACATACCATGAACTCTGATTCTGAGATGGAGTTCTTTTCAGCAAAATGGACTTTCTATAATACGAAAATGAATATATATGGCAGTTATTATTACATTGTAATCAACGTTTGATATTCTTGTTTCTTTTAATGTTAAATATTGGCAGCTGAAAAGGTGAAGTACATACATCATTTCACATGTGTGGGGGCAGGGTGTGTATTATATGGCAGCAATTTTACAACAATACTCCTTGTCTAGGAAGAAGTGATTATTTCCTGCATATATCTTAATAAATATAGAATAATTCCTCCGAGGAAAAAATGACATCTGTCTTGCTCATCAGCAGGGTAAAGGATCTTTATGCCTGTTTTTAACAGGTACAGTAGGTGTGGCTTTGTGTGTGTTGGTTACAGTGAAAGATTAGCACTAAGAGACACCGAGCTGCACATGGTGTGAAATAATTTTTAACATTAAAGTTATATAAAGGAATAGTGGAGTCATAAATGATCAACATCAGTAAACACAAACCAGGGGATAGTAACTGCAGCATTTGAGATGGTGGAGCGTAGTTTCTAAGCAGGGAGGCAAAAATACTGGGTTACTCTGCAGAAATGGTCAACTTGCTATATAAGCTCTTGATTTTAAAACAAAAGGAGCATGTTGTTCCTATAGGAAGCTCAGTGTATGGTAAAGCCACACTCTAAAGTTGCTTATTGATATTACTTCCAAGTATAAGCATCTAAATCTTCTCTTTTGAATGTAGTTTTCATCTTGTTAAATTGATCCAAAGTCTGTCTAAACTTGCTTGGTAAATGTCTGCGGTACAGAGGAGGAGATGCTGACTCACAACATTACTGATATATTTATTTTGGTTTTTAGTTCTTTTGAAAATTGCTTTTTAGTGTTAGAAGTTGCTTGAGAGAGTTGCTGGATAGAAGGAAGTTGACTTCTCAATCCATAGAACAAGTACAGCAGTTTGGAAAGCAGCAGCGATGCCTACTTCAAACATTCTACTGTGTGGCTGGAGGGACATCCTCTACTGGCAGATCAGGATTCATATCGAAGTTTTTTCGCAGTGTCATAGAATAGCTTGATTGGAAGGACCTCTGGAGGTCATCGTGTCCAACCTACTGCTCGAAGAAGGTCTAACTTCAAAATTACATCATGTTGCTCAGGGCCAAGTCCAACTGAGTTTTGAAAATCTGCTATGATGGAGATTTCACAACCTCCCCGGGCAACCTACTCCAGTGCTTTACTAATCCATTGCAAAATTTCTTTTCCTTTATATCCAGTTGGGATATCTATTGTTACAATTCGGATCCGTAGTTTCTTGTCCTTTCACTGCCACCTTCAAGAAGAGTCTACCTCTGTCCTCTCTGTAGTTCTTTACACTCAGCTGAAGGCAGCAATCAGATTTCTCTTTAGACTTTTGTTCACCAGACTGAATAGACCTCCTTTGGCAAACTTCCAGAAGGTCCTAGTGGCCCATTCCTCCAGCTTGTGGAGTCTGAGGTCCATGTGAATTGCAGCACAACATACTGAGCACTTCACCCCAGGAGATACCATCCACAGTATTGCACAGGGTTCATGGTGTCCTGTCATCCCCATGACTGGTGGAGATGTTAAAAGCTGTATCAGCCCCATCTGCATTTTGATAAATGCCACCTGTAGCTGCTTGCTTGTGAGCAGCCTCCGGAGAGTTCTCCACTCATGTTGTAGCATCCATCTGGTCTATGCCTCTTCCATTTGACACTGTAAAAGTTTGTACCAAGAGCCTTGCTAAAGTCAAGATAAAAAGACATTGCCTCTTCTCCCCTTTCCACAGAGTCAGTCGTTTCACTGTAGAAGACAATCATTTGGGTCGAGCATGATCTGCCTTTGGTCTGTCCAGACTGGCTGTTCCCAGTCACCCTTTTATTCCTTATGTGCCTGGAAATTAATTTCCTGGAGGTTTACTCCATAATTTTTCCAGAGGTGGAGTTCAGGATATCCTGTCTGTGCTGCTCTGTAGCACTTACTGAGGTGCTACGTATGGCAAATTAAGCAGTTAATTTTATTTCTTTTTTTTTTTTTTTTAGAGTGTGCTTTTTCTCTTGTCCCTTTTCTAGAGAAAGATTATCCAAAGTCAATTTAGTCTCTCTTCCTTAGGTCAGCAGATGTTAATTCCATTCACTCACTGCCACCGTAAATCAAGTTTTGAACAGTAGTCTAGCTGTTAAATGATTTATCTGATAGGAGAGAGTTTATGATCCCATTCAGTTCCTCAATTCAAAGGTATTATAAATACCAAATGAAAGAATGAAACATGAGATGAGAAATTATGACAATGTGTAGTTTGGAATGTTAACACCACTTGTTTTGGCAGCGTTACTGGTCTTAAAACAATAAGATCCATATGGATGCTAATTTTCCCAATTTTGAGTAATAAATGCAACCTCTTTATGGTTTAAGTAATGATATTACTCAATACCACTGCAGGGTCCAGTAGACAGTTTCATGATGAGGTAATAAATAGCAATTTTGGAGAGCTGATTATTTGTAGTTTTCTTTTATGTGGTTTATGATGGGGGAAGAAGAAATCACAAAGCCAGTGAAAAGCCTTGCCCTCTCCTGTAGCTGACATACTTTGGCTGAAGATATGTCAGTTGAGAAATATGAGCCTATCCATAAAGCTCCGCACGCTCCCACATTAAAGTGTTATAGAGAAACCTTCAAGTGGAAAACTAGTAACAAATTGCAGCTGAGATGCTTATGGCACACTGCACTGTCCTGGGTGCCCTACCACCCGTCTGCTTTTTCCTCAAGTACATTGCTTTAGCCAGGAAGAAAAGCAGAAGACCTCTCTGGTTTTCCTCTATCTCACAGACAGGAGCTGTGAGGGTGGGAAATAAACCCTAAGCCTCCATCTGATGATGTTACTGGCAGGGACACCAGGCTGCGTACTTTACAGTTGACCATCTCTGCAGCTGTTTGCCCACTGGCCCAACCCCAGGGACTGTAGCAACTCCTTGAAGTCTGCGTTTCTGCCTCAGATGTTAGGAATTTGCAAACCCATCAGCTGGAGGGGGAGCCAAGTGTTCTGCACTGTTTCAGCACCACTCTTCATGCTGGTGCCATGCTTGGTGTGTGCTCCCTCTCCTCATTTCAACTCCAGGAGGCAGTTTCAGAATCGCCCTTTCCAAGATGCTCGACGTCCTTTTCCACCAAAGCACCGACTCTTGGCTCTCTGTGCCATGTGGGGTGTAGGCAGGGGTTTGCATCCTGCCAGTTCTCAGCAGTGAGTTACAAAATGTGTAACTAACTGGGCTCCATGGGCCATGCAAACCAAAGAAATGGGGCAACTCAGCGCAATGCGAGGACTCGTGGGTGGTGGAACCTCTTGGTCACCGGTCACCTGTTCTGGCCAGCCCTGCTGTGACCCACCTCCTGCAGAAAATCAGCTCAGGAGACACCAGGACCCATGTAGGCTTTTGTATTGCTCCACATTTCCCATCCTGATTCGTTATTTCCATGTCTTTTCTGCTGCCACTTCGTACGTGTGTGTTCCCTTGCACCGATAAGAGCTGGTTCTGCATTTGGGGAAATCCCAGCTAGAGAAAGCATCACATGTCCTCAGCTACAAGCTTTGGACATGTGCTAGCCTTACATGTTCAAGCTTACAGAACTGTATGTGCCTTTTTTTTTTTTTCAATCTGTCTTTTTTCTTCTTTTTTTTAAAGAAACAAATTAGAAAAGACATAGTTTTTAAAACACAGTAAATATTTTCAATATGAAATCAGGCAGCAGAGGTGTTCTTTGGTCCAGTCACCTTTGAAGAAATGATTGTCATCTTACCTTAACAGATACCACTTCTTCATTTGAGAGAGGCATGGGCTCTGACAGTGATTTAAGGTCTTCAGTGTTGATTTCATGCGAAAAACTCTTTTTTCACAGTATGACTTTAAAGTAGACTTTTTTCCCCCAATTACTCTACATGTTGGCAGCAAATTAGCTTTGAGGGAATATCGTGCACATCATAGTTCTCTGTTGATGTACTGGAGAGTCATTTTTGGATCTTTTAGCTCCATCAGGCCAATGACTGACGTTGCTCGTGTCTTCTGCTTCTGTAGATTTGAAAGACTTTCTTTTGACAGGGAAGGTGATGTGTAAAAAAAAAAAAAAAGGGAGGGGGAAACCAAAGTACAAGAAATGATTGGCAAAGTGGTGATATCATCAAATGTTCAAAGACTTTGCAAATTGAAGCTTATTAGGCTGACATTTTGTCTTCTATTCAGCACTAATTGGAATCATGCCTGGATGCATGATGTGGAAGTTACTTAATACCTGAGTGTTTATCATGACAAAATGACAGAAATCGATGTCAAGGATGCTGTAGATTTTTGTGTAATGGAGAAAACAATATATTTCAAAGTGCAATTACATATCTCATAGTAATTTGTATTCATATATATATGAAAGTCCTCCTGAAATACTGCAAATAAGAAAACTTTCCTTTTAGCCCCTAAATTATTGGCCTGACTGAATAGTCCATTTTCAGGTCTCAAAATTGTTCTTCAGAGTTCATAAAAACAACACTGATGTAATTAAAAAAAAAAAGAAAAAAGGAAAAAAAGGACAAAAAAAACCCCTGACATGCTGTTTTTACTTGAAACAGATCTGAAAATCCCACGAAGAGTGAACTTTGTCTTTCACACGGGTGATACAGTTCTTCTAAAGTTGTCTCTGACAGCTTGAATTCTTTTGTAGTCTGTGCTTTCTGCTGTATTGGCATCTGTAAAATGAATTTAGAAAAGAGAAATGGGGAGGAAAGTGATTTTTGGAAAGGCAGCCACTGCAACCCCACTGGAATATTGGAAAATAGCTGCATGTTCTCCTGCTGTATTTGGTAACTTTAGGGATTTCTGAGTTTGAGGTGCCTGCCACTTTCAGGAGACACATGTGTGCTGCCTAGGATAGCAGACATGACCAGCCTGTTGGTCTGCATCTTCATCCTGGACCTTATGAAGTTGAATTCAGATCTTCAGTTAAACCTCTAGTACAATATAAAATGCATATTTATTCAATAGTCCCTGGAAACAAGTAGCTGTTAGTTGAAATCATTACCTGACTTACCATTTCTAATGAAATAGGGATTAATCATTGCAAAGTAATATTTATTTATTATAAAAAAAATAAAAATGGCATCACACAGGAAAAAAAACAGATGCAAATTACTATGGCCTGAATGCTTACAAGAATTACTGGTCACTGTGTCTGATAGAGCTGCTTGTGTGTCACTAAACCCCAGCAGTCCTGTAACAAATAAGATGTTGACGAGCAGTAGTATAGGGGCTGATGGTAATTACTTTATTGCTGGAGTCCTCTCAGGGGTCCGAGTCCATCTGGTGTTAGTGCAAATAGATAATAACAGACCATTCCTGTCCCAGCAAGCTCGTAGCATAATGTGCTTCTAGGATATTAGAAGTGGGTGCAGCAAGCAGAACAGCAAGGACCTGTGATAACCAATGAGGTTTATCAGTAGGCTGACATGGTTTGAGCAGGAAAGCAGAAGACACAGCATGTGACCTGCTTCCCCTAAGTAGCTCTGCTAACAACACTAAAAATGCCCTTCCCAGATTTGTCTGTAGCATTAAGAGCCATCTGAGGTCTGCTGGATACTTGCCCTGTCTGTACTTGCTGCTGTTATCACAGGTTTCTTATGTGACTCAACAGAGAAGGCAAAGTGTTTGACTTTAGGGGGGAGATGAGCACGTGAAGAACACTTTTGTTTGTTGAAAGCAACCCTTATAATGATTTCCATGCTTCTTATAAATGCCAGTTGTTCAACCTACTCAAGCTACACTTAATAACACCTCACTGCAAGCCTTCTAAAACTGAATCGTGTTGACCTCCTCGTAGGAAAGCAAATTTAAAGAATAATTTGTTATTATAACTTTTGTTCTGCTGGATACTGTTGTTGGGGAGTGGAGGAGGAGAGAGTGGAACAGGACCCAAGCTGTCAAGATACCATTGGTAATAGTAGAGAGAAAATAGCAGTTTTCCCAGCTAAAACCAGCTGGAGGTGTGTTAGGGAGCGTGTGTTTGTGGGTGTATGAGTATCTGCACGTATAAATTATTGCCCTCTAATGGAAAGAATCTGAATGGCTCAGCTTTGCATGCTTCTACAGGTTTGGTTTCTGTAGCAAACCATTATTTTCAGAGTGTCTGCTATTTCCCATTTGAGAAGAATCTTGTGATTTTTATTCATAAATCTAACAGACATCTTGTGTGTAGCGTTCCTTTGGTTTGTAAAGTGAATTTGAAATTCAGCAGAAAGTCCCACAGCTTAGAGAAGTGCCTTTTCTTCTCTGAAGTTTTATTATAACTAAATTGTAGCTGCTTAAAATATGCCATTTTATTTTCCTATTTTTACCATAGTGCTCAAATAATAACTGAATAGGAATAGAAAGTACCAGTTCTCTGCCCAATGACATCATCAATGGCCTTTGTAGAGAGGTAGATGAGTAGAGCTCACTCCTCTTGCTTCATCCCACCCACAAAACCCCTGCTGAGAGCCCCACATAACCAGGACCTGCCAAGCTCCTGAGATGCGTATGGCAGAGGGGATGAGCTCTTCATCTCATTGCTGCAGGGGACACCTGGGCTGTCACAGATGGTCCCTGGGGCTGCTCCCACCCCATCCTACTAAGCAGCTTCCTGGCTGCTTGTGCATATAGTTTGTTTTCTAGGAAAAGAGGCAAAAGTGTGCAATGTAGCATTCGTAGATGGAAAGTACAAATCTTCATGAGATGCATGATAAAGTATTCTAGCGACGCACAGTAGATTAGATTTTGCTTTGCTTTTTAAATAAAACTGTCTTTGAAGGTAACTTTAGAATAACCTTAGAGGGAAGGCTGCAGGTTAATTGAAAATTGGATTTACAATTGTTTGTACTGAAGGTAGTCCCATTCTACCTGTTCTTTATAGTCCTAATGTAGTCGTATTTTTTCTTAGCAGGACTCTTGTTTTTATTCGATAAATACCTTTGGGAGAATTAAATTTCAGAATTACATTTCTTCTCTCTGGAGCCACAGACACTTCCTTTTCAAAATTTCCAGCGCTTGCTTTTGATAGCTACACAGCATTTGGAACACAACACGGAACCTCCGTGGCTATCTTCATCTCCAGTTGTAGGTGCACGTGATTTCAGAGTAGTGGTGAGCATCCAACAGTTACCTGCTCCCCTCGAGGTGGTTCAGACAGTGGTGGTAGGCAGCAGGGTTATCACAAGAGGTTCCTGAGGATGAATTGCAGCAAGATAAATATTCATACTTTATGAAATCATGGGGAGACCAGCGACTGATTTCCCAAAGCTTTGCTAAGGTACCTCCAATCTCTCTCTCTGTTCAGTTTTAGCTGAGTCCATCACATTTCTGTTGTGATCCAATTAACAAGCTGAATCTAGTTTGGAAGAGCAGAAGGAGCAGTATATTAATGCACTGCCCTCACAATGACTGTGTTTTTGTGTGAATGACTTCTTGAAGGTGTGATACACCACCAGGCACTCAGCCCTGGCTTTTCCTGTCCCTCTCTAGGGCTCTACCTGCTCAGCTTGGCAGGCACACTCACAGAACACTTGGAGTGATCTCAGAGCTCACTGCTGAGAGGAAAGGAAATTGTCCCTGGGTTTTGGGCTACTACGTTTTCCATTTGTGGTGAAAATAGAAACAAAAATTGCATATGTTAATGGAGAGATGGGTTGTTGCAGGAGCATCTTCTCAACCGGTGTGGGGACCTTATCTGCATTTATTTCTTCAGAACATGTTTCCTAGCAATGTTGGGTTTTTTTCCCTGCGAAAAGTTATTTTCCACTTCCAATTCATTGGCAGCCATTATTTGTATTGTTTAGGATCAACGGGGGAATTTTTCTGAATGTTATTTTGATTTGATGACTTTGTTCATCAGTGAATTCTGAAAGCTCTGATTGTTTAGGGCAAGGAGAAGGGTACAATACATTCCTGGGTCCCGAGCTCGCTTAATGCACGTGGGTTGTGATGGCAGTAGTAATAGCACCATTAAAGAACAAAAGGTAGCAACACATAGTAGCTCTGTATCTGGCCAATCCCCTCAAACTACCATAAATATTTGAGCAAGCTGAATAGTTTTGGACTCTGTAGTAAAGCTTTCCTGTTCTTATCTGGCACTGAAGGAATGTGGAATAAAGTATTCATTTAACAAAGTATAAAAATATGTATGCTATGCAGTTATAATCATGTGTCATTAATCAGAAAATACTGCAGAAACTCTGACAAATTAAAAACACAAGGATGTGTCTGCAAGGGCTTTTTCAGTCATTAAAAAGCTGCTTCACCTCTCAGGCAAACTATTTAATGGCAACTTCTTGCTCAGTGTACTGACATCTTCAAAGGCTCTGACATCTGTCGGCCTTTGAACTACCATTAAAAAATATTATCCCATTTCCATTCTTTTATGCCCATTTTTTTAATTATAGCCCTTCTTTCAAGTTAGGAACATGGTTGGTTTAAATGATGCTGTCCTTTCGTTTTCAGCCACCCAGCTGCGGTTTGAATAAATTGATGTAGAATCAAAGGCGGGACTTTAAAGGGAAAAGGTTTGATGGACTTGGACTCCGAACCAGATGAGGTTTTATGATGAAAAGGGTTTAATCCCAGCACAGGCATCGCTTCTATCAGTCGAGCAGTACAAAGCGATTCATATATATAGGTTCACGAGAAATGATCTATTTTTTTTTTTATTTTTTTTTTTTTTTTAAACAGCACAGATCTCTTCAGGACTTGCAAATGTGGCATTAGCTAATATTCAGAGAGCTGATTTCCTTTCATCCACCAGAAGCTTATGATTATAGTACAGTTCTCGAATTGGAAATGAGAGCTGCAACACAGATTTAAAGCTATGCTGTCTGATTTGTATTCAATATACATGTCACTGCGGGACAAGCGAGTCTAGGCCAAGCTCGTTCAATAAAGGGAAAAACAGTTTCAGCATCTGAAATTTGGGGGGTAGGGAGGGGGAGAGGTACCAATTAATTCTTAGCCGCTCTACCTGCGTATTGTGTTGGATACTTAGCAGATTACCATCATTTCTAAAGCTATGCAAACAAACCCTTGTGATAGCATTTCTCTGGCATCTTTTGCATCAGAGGCTGAGAGAAAATGCATTAATCAGCACGGCATTAATCAGTAATGGCTTCTAATGGAGGCATTTATATGGCAGGCAATGTTTGTTTTACTGTGCGTGAGTTTCAAGGCGGTTTAGCAGAGACAGTCTTGCTGTTTCTTAATAGCAATAACCTTCGTTAACGCGGTAATTAGGCGTGCGTATGGAGAACGCTGAAATCTCGGTCTCAACAAATGCATCAGATGCCATTTGTCAAAAATACCACCTCCTGCTATTCCTGAAATAATAGCTCCCTCATCTTTGCGCTTCGTGTTAGTAGCAATGCAGTACACAGTCACCGTTTCAGTCTTCTACATAAGTTTGTGCCCTTGAAAACAGCGATGCTTTCCAGAAAGGTAAAAGCAATAGATTTCAAAAGCCTGCAAATGATGTCCTCTGAAAAGACTGTGCCTCATTGTGGCACAGAAAGGAGACCGCTCCTTTTGGTGCTCTGCCTCCAACCAACGGTTTCTCCTTCAAGCTCTTCCCACAACTGTTGTTCCCTGCCAGACTATTCAGTTTAGGAGTAATACATTGTTCCTGATCTTAATGCAATTTTGAGGTGGTTGGTTGGTGGTTGTTTTTGCAGGGGTGGGTAGTAAATAGAAACATAGACCTGTATAAATCAATCTATTTGATGGGCTATTTTATTTTACTGGTATTTCACAGAATTTACGTCTTTACTATGTATTTAGATTTTGCATTTAAACTACATATTAATATTTATTCCAAGTACAGTAGATTCAAAACAGTTGCATAAATAAATCTGAAGAAATTCCTGCCCCAGGATGCAGTGGGCTGTTTGTCATTCAGAAAACACCGTGGCATCAACTGAATTCAAGGACAAACTGAGAAGGATGAAAAGGATAGAGATCAATGTAAAGGTGCCAGAGGAAGATACTGAGCCAAAAATACTCTCAATTCCAAGAAAAGAAATGTTATGCACACAATTCTCATTTATTTTGTACAGATCGTCCTGTGATTGATCGTGTGATCTTTCTGAACTGGCAGCTGTGGAGCGTGATGCTTCCAAAAGGTCTCTGAACTCAGAGGATCTGCTGTCGAGATGATGGGAACAGTGCAACCAGCACTTGAGGATAAAGGTGCAGAGAGGAGGACTAGAAATGGTGTCAGCTGTGTGTGTCTGCACCAGGTACAGAGCAGGTACCATCCGCTGATGCCTTTGACACCAGCCTAATGCCTAGGTTGGAGTAAAGACTTCCTTCTGTAGGATTTTCGTCCTCAGATGCAGGTGCCAAATTTATCTGTTTGATGTAAGGATTGACACTAAAGATAGTCAACTAGAATATGCTTCTTCCAATTAGGTGTTGATATCAAAAAGGAGAAAGCCAGAAGCTGCACGTATGAGTGTAATTCTGCATCTTACCTGTGTAAGCAGCTAAGGTACAAAGAAGAATTTACCCCAACTCGTCAATTAACAGCGATACTGCAATTATTGTTACGGCCTTGCAGCAATGAGGGGTTTTTGAAACTTAGAGGTTTAGACTTTAAAGAAAGAATCAGCTTCTAAGTGACATAGTTTTTTCTTTCTGAAGCTACTGGATTTCAGGATTTCTGCCCACACATATTGCCATTCATGACACCAAGAATGAGGACTTCATGCTTGGTTGAAGACTGTCATCTTCAATATAGCAGCATGACATCAGTAATGAGAGAGTTTCCTGGTGTATTAGGTTCTTTAGTAGAGCAGAATAGTACATACAGGCTAGTGCATTGAAGTCATCTTTAGTCATCGGCCCAGAGAATAAAAGCATTACGTTCCTTAGTTGGCTTCCTGTGATTATGCTGGAGTTGTGAAAAACTTCTCTTTTTCACCTTGATTAATAGGCAGGGCAGAGCTTGGACAGTGGCATGAACTTGGAGTCTTCCTCAAGTCCCTCAACTGCCTCTTGAGGAGATACTGGTGGCAGATGACCTGAAACAGGAGTTAGTGTCCAAAGTTTCCATTTCTACAAGTACTAATTTCAAAAGCTGAAGATGATACCCAATGTGGGAACAACTTATTACTTAGGCTTTGTATCTCTAGCTGGTCTTAAGCTTGTCCCATCAAGTTTTGCAACAGATTCCTTTTCTGTTGCAGTCATATATTCAAAGGACAGATGTGTTTCAAGCAGTAATTTGCATTCGGAAGACAAGTGTGCAGTGGGGTTTTTGGCAGGGTGGGGTTGTTTTGGCTTTTGTACTTAGAGTTAAGTCCTCTCGTTAGTTGACAGGGCAAAGACATTTCGCAGACAATACAGCCTGTCCCTCTTCTGGGGACAAATTAGGAATTATAATACGTTTAATTTTGCTGCCTCATAGAGATGAATGTCTGTAGTAATCCTTAAATCTGTAATACATCATGTCTGCATTTAAATCAGAATTGCATGTTGTTCAGGAAATGCTAATGCTTTTAAATTTAATTCGTGGAAAATTTAAATGCAAATGTTTTTTAAAAGCTTTGATTTAGGGGATGCTGGACGCAGAAATACTCTATCAGAATGATGAGTAGTACTTCCCAGCCCACTGCAGAGCTCTTCAGCCTCCTTTTCTGTATTCCATTGCAGGAAAGTCTTATCCTTCCTTAAATATCAGTAGCTTTTCTTCACTTTCAGAGCAAGCTTTGCTCTAATGTTCTTTCAGAACTGAAAATATCTTTAACATTCATCCAAAAGGAATATTTTCCTTTCACGTCCTGAAATACAGAAAATAAAGCTTTGTATTTTTTTCATAAAGAAAAATAGGGTAGGCTAACCACGTACGTTTGGTGTCCTTTTCATCAGGCGTTGTTGAGGGCTGGGTTGGTATCATTTGTATAATTCAGCAAAGCTGGTATTTTATTATCTTCTGCTCCCACGAGTCATTTTAGGGGATCACTGCATTAAGCAGGT
>JANHFX010012904.1:71991-96681 GCA_027560015.1 Chloroceryle amazona | reverse complement strand
TATAATTCAGCAAAGCTGGTATTTTATTATCTTCTGCTCCCACGAGTCATTTTAGGGGATCACTGCATTAAGCAGGTATTTATGGCAGATACACTTTTTTTCATCTCTATCATTTTTAAGTTACATTAATGCAGTTACGTGGATTGTTTGGTGCCCAGTTGAGTTAAAGTTGTTGGAAGGACTGAAGGGAATGAGTCCTCCACCCAGTCCTTTCCAGGTAGGACTTGTAGGAGTCTTAGTCAATCATTTTGTTTGCACAAAGGAAAATACAAGTGTAAACATTTCTTTCATCAGAGATAAAGAGAGGAGATAGATATTAAAGAGAGGAGAAAGAAGGCTGGATGTTTTAAGGTTTGGCTCACTAATCTAACCCAAAGCAAATACAGTAAATCAGGTAATAAGAAACTGTTCTGGATCTGTCTTCCTGACAAGAGGGCCAAGTCTTTTCCAGGTCTTAAAACTGTTCCATTAAATGGAACATTTATTTACATTTATCTCAATTTCAACTCGGTAAGTAATCCTTTCACTCAGCAGTGCACTGTAGTGTTTAGTTACACATGCAGGCTTGAGGTTCTTCCATTAGACTGAAAATCATTTTATTAGGAAGGCACTGACAATGACCAACCTATATGAAGTTCTGCTTTCTAGCTGCTGTTAACTAAATTAGAATCAAGTGTGCTTATGTAAATGAAGAAATCAAAATAAGCTTTGTTAATTTTAAGCTCTTTGAGGAGCTGTTCAAATGGATGTCTGATTTTCTTTCTTTCTCTACCCTTCCCCCCTCCTTTTTTTTTTTATTTTAAAGCCAAGTAGTTTGTAGCTTAAGTGCCATTTACATTAACTGGGATTTAGGCATCTAACTGGCTTCTTCAAAAGTCCAGATCTATTTCAGTGCACTCCTTTTGGAAAAAGAGATCAAAATTTGTCTTTTGCTTAACACCGTGTCACAGCAGAGCTTGAGAATTTGCTACCCCTTCCTTGCTTGTAATCCCAGATGTGGAAACAAGGACAGTGCTGATATTTTCAGTGTAACTTTTCCTATTGGCATTTTGATACCTGTCTTGCTTATTTCTTCTCAGCCCTCAACAATGCGAGGCAAAGCAAGTGGGCAGTTTGGGGTTTAGATTACCTATGGAAGTGTTACCTAAGCAAGTTTCTCCATAGGAATGATGTGCACAGACTCTTGTCATTAATGTTACTGAAAATGGAGCTAAGCAGAAGGTAACTTCTCTTTATTGTTCTTCACAAGTCAAGGCTTCCATCGTGTTTCAGCCAAATGCTTAAGCTCTAGTGCAAGAGTAGACAAGATACAGCAAGTGCATTAATAAGAAATACAATCCAGACTCAAAGGGTGCTGGACTTTTTTGGGGACTACGTTAAGTGCAGGAGTTGGGACAGGAGGGGAGGTTGACCATGGTTTGAATATGAAGAAGAGTGATGTTTAGCCTCCAGCAGCACTGTGCAGGTAGTGTGGTGTTAAACCTGCCCCCAGCCCTGTCTGACACCCTAGTAGATGCAAAATAAGCAAGGTTAGTAGGAATATACTTTTATTAGATTCAGAAATATTAGAGGCATTTGGCAGAGTATGCACAATGCCGAGACCTTCCCAGTCAAGAATTTTACAACGGAGGTTTGACTTTTAAAAGCAGCTTAATGCTATTAAAATTAATAGAATAAATATGTAAGTTAGCAGCTCGACACCTCACTTTACACGTCCTAGTGGATATTTTCAAAAGAGATGTCAGAGGGGCATTGCAAAGGTGAGAAAAGCTGGGATTGCATTGAGATGGAGTTGATATACCTTTGCCTAAGCCCCTGTAATAGGGGGATTCAGATTTTACACTGCTGAACAGCAAACATTTTCCTGTTAGCTCTGTGCTTGCCATCTGCACTACCTCTACAGAAAGTTTTTTGATGCTGGCCATTCATCTGTTTGAATCTAGAGAACTGCCACGCTTTGTGTGCTGTACAGGTAGAGGAGCACGACTTTGCTTTGTGTAACTGTTCTCCTCCAAGAAAATATCTCAACTTGGTATTATACAGCCCGATTTATAAACTCTGAACATTTGATTAATGAAAGTAGTAATAATTTCCCCCCCTTGCTGCAGTGTAGTCATACACAGGCTGAAGATTCTAGTTATGGCTAGAATTTCTTCCCCTCAAGACTGAGGGAAACTGAAATATGTACAAAATACTACATAAGCACACAATAAAAGGCATCTCTTTGAGTACTGAAGTTTTAGCTTTGCTGATATTTAGTGTTTCCAGGAAGTGACAGGCTACTGATGAGGACTACTTGTAATCCTGGTGGTGCTGGCAGAGCTCCTGTGCTTCTGGGATTACCCCTGGAAGAGCTTGGACAGCCCCAGAGGATTCGATCGGCGCTCACAGGAGGAGAGACCAACCTGTTGGTCATTGAACTGTTGTTCATTTTCACTTCGTTTCACACCATTTAATTTATCAGCTCCCTTAATTACCATATTTATGGGCCTATGTGTTCTTACCCAAAAGGCATTTAAACTTGACAGTGTAATAGGTTGTGCTGTGAAAGCTAAATAGCTGTTTATTACTTATCCCTGTTCATTTGTGCTCTGCCACATCATTACCCATGTGATAATGTGCATTGACATTTGCAGTAGTTTTCTTTGCAAATCAAATCTCTCTTTTCAAGGATTCACAATCTTGAGAAATCATTGGTTTTACCAGGCCTAAGAAAAATCGGATAACACATTCTTAACATGCTGTAATTGCTATGATATAGAAAATATAGTTGGTTAAAATGGACATAATTGAGTTAATTACAATGCTCTATTTAGAAGCTGACATTAAAAACCTGAGTTGCTAAATTTTAATGACTCTTTCTAATTCAAAATGATATTAAAGTATCAGTTTAGATTTGATATCTCTTTAAGGTTTAGATTGTAGCTTAAACAAAAAGATTCCTCTTTTAGCACTGCTGCTTGCCCTTTGTATCCTTGTGGTGTTAGGAAGGAGCCACAAATATAGCTCCCAGCTGGCTGAACTGGCCAGCTGAAATTCATCTGGCATGGAGAAAAGCAGGTATACTGGGACCAGTGAGTGACTCGGTAGGATGCTTTGCAGACAAAAAGATCAGAGAGCCTTTAGGACTGTGCCTGGCCCTTGGCCGTCCCTTTTATCTCTTAAGGGTAAAAATGATGGGGGTAGTTCCCTAAACCCAGGATGAGATCAAGTATGAGACCAATTGTTGTGACTTGCTGAAACTACAGTAGTAAGACTCATTAATATAAACAAATTTTGTTTTAAACACAAATCAGCATTACACAACTTTGAAGTTCTTATGGCTACGCTTTCTTCTAAGCTTAGAGCTGCAAACAAATGATATTTGTTTACTTTTTCAGCATTCTTTTATGTTCGATGCATTGCTGCTTTTTCTGATGGTAGAGAAGCTTGTACTCTCTGTTTCTCAGCACTTCATAAAGCTTTGTGTATTAATGAGGAACCTAGAGTAGCTCAGATTCCCACTTTCAACAGATAATCCCTTCTAAGGTATTTTGCAGTAAATTTGTCAGCTGCTGTGTGACTGGGATGGGATCCTTCATCCACCTCTTCTGGGACCTTGTGCTGATGGTGGTAAAAAGGGACTCATTGTCACCACTGAATCACTGGGTGTTTCTACTTTGTTCCTTATTTTCCTTTTAATTCTTCATCTTCAAAGTGAGATTTGTTTTTACTACAGACTTCCTTTCCCTGACTGAACTGATCTCCTTTCAAAAATAATCCACTGCCCAATAACAAGTGTTATGTGTACCTCATCCATCTCTGTCACATCACGCCAGCGTAACAAGACATAAAGAAACAAATCTCCCTTTCAGAAGGGTTCAGCTGATGGTTTCACATCTTGCGCTGTTCGAGTGCATGTGCTGATTTTAATGTTTTTCCAGTTTGAGGAAATACTGAGGAAGTCTTGGCACGCAGGGGCAGAAGCTGCCTCTCGGTGGTTCAAGTGCAGCTGTTTCTTACAGGCTAATTTTTTAGCTTATCGACCTAGGAAAGATCATTGTTGTCATCTAACCTAACAGTTCATGTCTGAGCTAAGTCCATGGAACTGCTGCAAGGTGTCTGGGGGCTTTTGTTGTTGTTGTTGTTTTGGGTTTAAACGCAGCAATGCCTATGAAGTCATCTCCAAGTGAAGCCGTTAGCCCAGTGCAGAAACCTTTTGAAACTCAGGTTGAAGAGTTGCCACGATCCCCTTGAGAAGTGCAGTGGTCTCTAAAAGCGATGCACTATTTCAGCAGCCCGAGTACACTCGGCAAGGAGGAGCCATGAAGAGTTACTGCAGCTTCATCTGCTGGGAGATGTTAGTCATTTACTGTAAAAACTGCTGAACCAACACCGAAATGACTCGAGATCTGAGCCTCAGGGAGTAGGTTCAGAGCAGATTTGACCTTAACTCTGCCTTGCCTTGTTTTTGTGACTTTAAAATGCCCTTTATTTTATTTGAAGCTGAATATGGTGATGGGGTGGATGTGGTTTGGTGTGTAATATGTTGAGAGGGAGACAGTGGAGTCCGTGTATTCCATCACGGTGAGTATAAAAGATGCGGTCATGCTCCAGCTTCTTCCTTAGAAACTGATCCAAGTGGATGCTTCATGGGTTTGAAGTAGGAGCTCCTGAAGAATGAAGGGAATATTTTTTTTAATCTTTTTTTTTTAATTAGACTCTAGTCATTCAGCCCATTTCTCACCACAGTTGCATGTAGCTGTAGCAGACTTTCAGACATCGGCAGCAGATTTTAATTTAAACTTTTTGCCAACTTTATATTTTCTTATGCAATTTACTTTTTAAAATTAAGAGCACATGTTTTCCTTCCAAATAACATACAGTACATTTATTGGCTTTTTAAATAGGCCAAAGTGAGTGAGCAACCTTCTTTTTTTCTTTCAAGTCTATTTTTTCCCTACAGGCAAATTACTGTGGGCTTATGACCCACCCTTTTTATGACACTATTTCAGCACAGATATTCTTAGTTAGAATTCTAAGTTATTCCTTTGAAACAGAAATAGAAATCACCATCTCAGCTAGCAGTTTCCTCAGCTATGGGACTGTCATATGTGCACACACATACGTACAACTAGGCCACATAAACTCATACGAAAGCTTTGCCCTGTCACACAGTTTACGTGTTTGGATTTGTGTTCCATTTGGGATACTCTCTGCTAGTGGTTTCTTTCTATTTATCTTCCTGTCTGTGGATTAATAGTCATTTTACAAAATGCTTTCTTGTATGGCAAGTCTTCATTTCTTATGTTTAAGCCGTGTGTTTAGCACAGGAGTAATTTGCTTTGGTGGAGAGTTCATTTCCACGTGTATTTCTCACAGCAGCTCGTGTACTCAAGTTACTGTTTAGACCATGCAAGCAGTTTGGTAGGTATGGTTCAGAAACATAGATTTGAGCAACCAGAAAAATAATTGAAGAAACCAATACTGAGAAAGAGGATTCAATTTTACAAAGAAACCAAACGAGCATCGTGCCTTCAGATCTCAAGCATAAGTGAGATTTTGTAATTGCATCTTAAGTTTTTCCAGAGGATTGTTAAGAGAGTTGCTCTTTAAGTTTTATATTTCATGGATTTTTCACAATTCTGTCATCTTGTTGTGTTTTTGGGGTTTTTTTTTCCTAGCAGTACTAATTTTCCTGCGCTTAAGTCTAATAAGAGTTTATTAAACCTGGCATGTGGAATAGTAGAATCTTAGTGATGGAGACTTTGGGATTCATTCCCTTTAGCAGTTTGAAGACATCTATGTCACGCAAAGTTGTCTTATGCAGCAAGTTGCTCAGCTGTAAGCTGCTTCTGCCGGTGACTTTGTTTATGGGAAAAAATAATCTGGCTGTGAGAACTAGACTTATTTTAAAGTAATTGACAAGGACTGTGTCTGTGATCCCCAATATAAGCTTTTTCCAGTCAGTTTGGAGAGATTAGATGTCTCTTAACATCATCTTACCAGCAGTGAAGTTACTCCAAAAGGAGTCCTTTAATCATATTAGTTTCGCTGCCATCACCTCGTCTTCAGATTCTTTCTTCTTTCCTAATAGAACCAAATCTGCTTTTGCCATCTATTAGGTCCAACATTAATGCTCCTTTGCATGTTAATTACTGTTACTTTACCTAGAACATTCAGCCCCCCTGTCTTTCAACTCCCTCGTTTTCAATCCAAAGGCTTGGAGATGTTACTTTTTCCATGTGGCAATAGAAAACTATATCATGCTAGTTGATTTTCTGATGGCTTTGTATAAGAATTACTGAATATAGAATGCAGTAAAGCAGAGTTGAGTCAGGAATTCACTCAGTCTCTCTTTTGACTTGTAATATGATTTATGAATGAATTTTCCTTGTATTATAAGAAATTAGCCTCGGCTCCTTATCCTAAATAGTTTATCAAACATTTTAGGACACTTCTGAGCAATGTAATATCTTAGTTTTACTTATGTGGAGCAGGGGTTGGGGGGGAAGTTTAAGGTAGTTTTAATTCTTGTTTTAAAAAAAAGAAGAAAGAGGGGGAAAAAAAAAAAAGGCAAGTGGTAGTGGAAGGGGAGTGAGCTCCCCAAAAGAGCTCTCCCAGATTACAAGATAATTGGTACTCATCCAGAAAGAACTGTTTAAAACCCCACATGCTACGTATGTCGGTTAAGAACTCTGACCGTATCGTGCTGTAGAAAGTGTAGCTCTTATCTTCACTGGCAGAGCATTTCTTTGGTTAAGTATAAGCCAGTTAGGCTATCACTTTTTTATCATCTTGAGGTGAAATTATTTTCCGAAAGAATGATAAAAGCGTATTGTAGGTTGTAATTATATATTAGAATGTACATTACTTTTTTAGTCTGTGTACACATTTAATAAAAAATTAAACGTGTAGAGGAAAAGATGAGGAAAGGAAGGAAAGGATCTAGTGCAGATTATACTATATGAAACATATGTTTGAGATATTGCTGATACAGCTGAAGTATGTGGCCTCTGTTATACTTCTGTATACAAATGATGTTCTCATTCCATCTCTACACATACACAGAAAAAACTTTACCTTTGACATAGTAGGGAATAATGCCAGTGAGTAATTAAGAAAGCATGGAAGCAAAAGTCAGTCCTGTGATAAGTTTCTGAGGTGGTTAATATTATTTAATACAAGTTACAGCTGTGATAGTTGAGGAGCACAAGGGAAGGTTTGAGTGGAGACAACATGTCTTTTATTACACCATATAGTTCAAATAGCTTGAAGAAAATAGGCAAATATTCAAGCCTCGATTTTTCTTTCTCAGATCGTAGTATTTATAACAATCTGTCTTGGGATATTAATGTACAAGGCAATATATGGGGTAGTCATTCATTTCCCAGCTCTGGTCAGAAATGAATGTTTCTTTTTCAAAGATTTGTAGTAATGTGGTTCTCAGAGATTGCAAATAGCTGGTTTAGCTGAATACAGACAGTATATTAAAAATGTCTGAGGAAGAAAAATAGTATTTGGAGAGAGAGATCAGTTCAGAGCTCTAGAATGAGTAACTGGTGTTCCAGGGCAATAGGATCTTTATACCGTAATTTTCATCAGATTTTGTTGTGGAACCTTTAATAAACTTGAGCTGAGTCACCTACATCTGTTCGCTAGAACATCAGTTTCTCATCTTGTTATTATCACATTCTCTGTGAAACAATTCCAAGGAACTGCAAAGTTACTTGTGATGCAGGGAGGGGAAAAAAGGGGAAATACTGTGTGAGTTTTCTAGTGAAAATGCTCATTTTCAGAACTATATTTATTAAAGAATACATCCCCGTGCTTGCAACATCCTACGTTGCAATTAGCTGTAAGGAGAACAGGTTTATGTGATGCTCATGTACTTTAAGAAGTTACAGAAGAAATGCAGTTAGAAAAGGAATATAAATAAGAGCTGTATGCAAGTGTAAATCTAGAGTAATAAATGTACACTCTACTACTGCTGGAGAGCAGCAATGTGTATTCCGTGCAGTCGAGGAGTGATGCAGCCTCACCACAGGTATCTTTCATTCCTTACCCTTTCAAGTTCCCCCGTCGCAGGCAGGCACTGAGCCTGCTCCCTGCTGTTCTCCTGCCATCCAGAGTCCCCCCGCTTCTGATGCCACCGCTCTGTCACACAGCAGATTGTGCACCCGAGGACTGAAGGACAATCTGTGATCACATAAAAGAGCGCTGTGGATTCTGAAGACTGTGTCTTGCGTTTTGAAGGTCGTGTGTCTTACCTCTACTGTGTTTGCAGAATCTTAAGGGTTCTCCACGTTGACTCGTGTCATCCTCCCTTGGCACGTTCTAGTTGCCTCACCTGAAGGGTATCCCATTCTGGGATACATTCCTGGCACACGTTAGCACGTTATGATGAAATCCTGTCTCTAAGCTGTAGCAGCGATTGATAAGTGATTGATGATACACTGATATCTCATTCAAAGGTGGCAGGGTATTTATTAAGGGGAAAAGAAACCCCCAAACTAGAAGGCACCGACATTATACGTGGTGATTATATGCCATAAACTAAATTTCTTCACCTAGGGGGGCACCCCCTCCAGGAAGGTAAATCTTGCTTCATCCATGCTTTGGACAAGGGGGAGCTGTGTTCATCTGCACGTATGAAGAGAAGGGGAAGAGCAATAAGAGAGGCCAAGAAAAGGGATAGAGAATCCTTCCAGTCTGCTTCCTACCCCAGCTAACAGCCTGTCTGAGAAAACCAACCGGTTTTTCTTTTGTCGATGGATTTGGGGTTGTTCTGTTTTGGTTTTTTACTTTCTTTGTTCTTTATTTCAGGTTATCTGTGATATGGAGAACCAAATCCGCAAGCTGAAGGAAGAGCTTATTCAGGTAAACTCTCAGTGGACACAGCAGCTGCTGGAGCTGAAGCACCAGTGGGAAGAGGAGAAGCAGAGGGAAACTCGGGACCATGAGACAGCGCTGAAGAAGCTGAAAGTGGAGGCAGAGAAAATTACATTAGACCTGAAAAAGATGCACACGGCAGAAGCAGAGAAGGCCTTGGACAAGGTATGAGGTTTGCATAGGGCTGCTTCTTGTGGCACGGCAAAAGGGAAGCAATCGCCCCAAAAGTCAGAAAAGCAAAATTGCACTGAGGAAAAACATTTCGGGGTCACTTGAGTTGAAAAAACAGACGTGTGCTGTGGGTCTGACATTGGATGCCACAAATCCCGGCACGAGGATGGAAAGTTTTGTGGTTCTGTAATGAAAAGCTTCTCTCTGAACGCGCAGCGGTCGCGGCCGTAGCCGTTCTCGCCGAGAACGCTGCCGGGGCTGCACCTTCCAGGCGTGGGGAGCACGGCACAGGGATGTCCCTGTGGTGCTCGGGGGCTGGTGGGACTTGAAAAATCTGGATGGTTTCAAAAGCAGAGTCAGCCAAGGACTAATCTAATCACTTTTCCTTTGCTGGAATAGATAGAGGAGAAGGGGTGGATCTGTCTAATCAAGGTTTTCTTTCTTAAGAAGAGGGAAAGTTCTTAAAGAGGAAAAAGTTCAAGCTAAAACCATGAGGAAATTGGGGCTTGTTGCTAACAATGGCCGGTCTACGTTTCACCTGTGTGCATCTGGTGAGCAAGGACTGTGCGAAAGGCTTGCAAATAGGAATTAATGTTTCAGATACATCAAGGTTTCGGTCCCCGTTCTGTTCAGCAGGGTCACTGCCTGCGCATCAGTGCTGGCTGAGCTTCCCCTCCTACCAGCGGCTTGACTTCAAGTGTTTCACCACATTAGGGATGATAAGAGCTCAAATGTGTGAGTTTTATTTCAAAAGCTAAACTAAAAAATAACCCTACTTCATATTTATGGTAGGCACTGTGTATATGTAAGCAGATAGTAGTTGAAGTATCTTCTACATGCGTTAATGTAATAAATCATACATTTATTGCAAAGTGATGCACAGTGGCACACATTAACAATCTGCCCATGCTGTTTGAACAGCCTTTGTGAAAGTGACAGTTCATTTACCTGCGTCAGGTTCTTGGTCTGTAATTTTAAACAGCATTTGGAGGATTATGTTGGAAATCAGCCAGCCTGAAGCCATTAAAACGGCTGTGATCAACAATTCAGAATCTTTTCTGAATGTAAGGAAAGCTCCACTTGGCATAATTATTTAAAGCCAAGGTCACAGAAAGTATTTAAACCTTTGAAATTCATCATTAAAGGATTAATTTTAACTCAGGAAGACATTGTCATTTTTGCTTAAAAATGGAATTTGAATCTCAATTCTTTTCTTTCTTTGATCTTTTCTTACATGTGTAGTATAGCAAAAGAAAAGTTAACTTCTTTACATCCTCAAATTAAAGTTACAAATAATCCTTCATAGGGCAATGTCTTTAATAGTCTTGAATTGTCATTTCTGTCAGAAATACTACTTTTTTTAATTCGTTGGATTTTTTTCTATTAAAAAAATATTGCTCATTTTAAGCTATAATAATTGCTATTAAATTATTATTTTTTTTATTATTTAACCTACTTCCCTATTTTTGCCTCTAACCAGAAGAGCACATCTCGAGTAACAGATAGGAGAGGCAAAAACCAAGTATCTCTGTTGGAAAGCCTTTCACAGATATGTGAACATACCTCACATTGCCTTCTGATCGCTCTTTGCTGTTCTGCTTTGTTGCTGTGTTCCAAATGTAGACCTGTGGAAATTGGTCACAGAGTCCAAAAGTCAAAGTGGTAAACTCCATTTAAAGCTCAAATGTTACAGTCTCAACTATCTTAGTTCAAATCTTGATCTGATCCTATTAAAGTCCACAGAGCTTTGATGAAGGAGATTTTTATCCAAGGGAAGAAAAGAAGAAAAGCATCTTAATTGCAGCATGAGTCTTGAAACTTTTTATTACAAGTTGTTTTCTTTTTTTTTTTCCCTAGTAGATCTTGTTATCCTGAAACTTAGGAAAATACAGGGAAAAAAAATGTCCTCTACATTTTTTTTCTGCCAATTCTGTAAAGATTGCTTAAAAATCCAAGGGGAAGCTGAATTTCACTGTTTAGGGTTGGAACATCTGACTTCAGATTTTCTGAAGGTCAGTCCATTCCCCAGTGATGGATCTCATTCCTCTGTGGTCTCTTTTGTGAGTAATACCGATTGGTGTGGATTGCTTGGTGTAATTGTGGACTGTTCTTCACGTGAACATGAAGAAATACATAAGGAATGGCTAGAATTTAAGTGAAAAAAAAAAAAAAGAAATGGAAGTCAAAGTGGAGGATAAAGAGTGGTGGATACAGAATTCATATGGCATTGCCCTCCCCATATCTCCGCTGCAGCAGACATGGGAAGGAGGAGAGTTGGGGTCAGAGACAGAGGAACAGCTTTCAGTGCAAGACCACTGGACATTTAAATATTTGTTGTATTTTGTAGACAGCTTTTCAATATTTAGGGACACGTAATTTAATTTAGTGAGGTCTTTAATCTGCCGTTGCTTACAAATCTCAACTTTAGAGATAGCACATTGTTTATTATCGTGTTTTAGTTGATTCATTTTGGTACTGATTACAGGATAGAGTGCCAGAAAGTTGCTCAATAAACACGGTACAGTAATGTTTTTGAACCTGTGATTCTAAAAGCACATATCTTTTGACAGTTATTGCATCTCCCAGTCAGGAATGGTAAGTGGGGAAATATTTATCAGGTTGCCAAATGACACCGTGTAACCTGTGCTATAGGAAAAATACAGATAGTGTCTGTTGTGGAAATAATGATAATAAAGGGAAAAGTCCATAACTTTCCAGTGACCTTCCCCGTTGCAGGTATTCTGTTCAACTAACCACTTTAAGTGTGCTGTAGGTGACCTAAATATACACACTGTGAATGGTGTTGAACGTGGTGAGGACAAGTCAGGCACCTCCGAGACTTCTCTGTGCCAAGTGCTGCCCCTTGAGCTGCTGGAGAAGCTGATGGGGGCTCCACCTAAATTTGTGAGAAGACTTCTGTAAGCAAGGTCCTTATCACCAGCCTGGTACAGAGAAGCAGAGCTGAGGTGCTACAGGAGCATCTCAGCATGTGGGGGGGCTAATGCGATGCAATCTCCAATTTACTACTTTTCTATTAGTTAAGGAATTGTGAATATGGTTTCAGAAGAACATTTGGATTCAATCAAAGCACTGGACATTGGGGAAAAATGGACATTAGGGAAAAATTTTTCACAGAAAGAGTAGTCAGACACTGGAATAGGTTGCCAAGGGAGGTGGTTGAGTCACCACGTGTTTAAGGGTCGTTTAGATGTGGTTTTGAGGGACATGGTATAGGGGTGAACTTGGTAGAGGAGGGTTATTGGTTGGACTTGATGAGCCCAAGGGTCTTTTCCAACCTGAATGATACTATGATAAAGATATTTATTAACTTTTAAAGTATAGATTTCATTTGCTTGCATTTCATTATACCAAAAGATGGTACCATATTCTGATGCAATGGTGAATTTATCTTTTTTTTTTAATTTTATTTGGAGTCATACCTCATTATGATGAAACAAAACATAAACTGCTTAACAAATAACCACGTTGGAGAATACATAGTACCGTAGTTAGGCTCCACTACCAACTCATTTCAGAGGGAGGCAGGTGTGCTGTAGGTTACATCAGCAGCACTTAACAGCCCCAGTGCTCATCAGCCAGGTGTAACGGACGGTACAAAACTTATGAGGACTTTCAGGTTGGCCAGAAATTACTAAAAGCAAGAGACAAACTGCATTTCTAAGCGCGTGCAGATGTGAAGCTTGGCTAATGCATCTGTTTGTAACGTTCATCTGTGGTATTTTCTTGGCAAAGAAAATGAGCATTCAGAAAGCGTGACCCGAAGAGAGCTGTAGACATGCTAACAATGCTCAAAGGAAGCAACCTTGGAACACTGAAAATATCTCGTAAAAAAGCTCTCTTTGAGCAGTGCACATGAGTAAATTGGAGTGGGAGAAAAAGACTTGGGTGTTTTTTTATATTTTTTTTTCCCCTTCTTTAAATAATTTTCACCACTTAGCTTTTTATTGCCTTCTTTTCTATATTTAAAGGGATATTTTGACTCATCCTGTTAAATCTTTATGCAGGTTCCAGGAACATCTAATTCTTTTTTAGTGCTGCTTTTCTTGTGGAGAAGTAATTTACATTTTTGTGTATTGACTGTACTGAATGCACATGATATTCGATTACAGGATGAAGCTGTAGTCAAAAAAAAAAGAGAGTGTTCAACACTTTAGTTTCTGGGCAGCTCTTCTCCTGATTTCAGTACAGTTGTGAAACAATTCACTCTGGAGAGGTGGGACTCCAGGGCAGCATGGAACCTGGCCAGAGCCATGCAAATTGTAGCAGTTAGTTATACTCTGAGATCTCGGCTATTTTAAATAAAATTTGACATTTCCAATGTTTTCTGCCCTGTATCTGTTACAATCACTCACCTGTGTCTGGTGGGAAGTCCACGTAAAACTGAAATGCCTGGGGAATTTGGAATTGAGGACCCAGTGTGACAGCTTCCCCAATTAATAACTATTCTGTATAATAATTATCTTGTAATGCAGTGTTTTTTGTAACGAGGCCTTCTACAAAAATCTGCAGGCAGTGTCCTGTCATTGGATGCTTAATTTTTGAACAACTATTTGCAAATGGTTTGCTGGTAACATGCCCTACAGAGCGTTTCAGTCCTTCCTTTAGCATCAAGCCTTGTGATGCTGGACTGGTTAACCAGCAAGTTCAGCCCTAGGATGCTGTCCAGCTGGCCGTACTCATCAGGCATATTTTCATACTGCATATGTAGTCATGTCTTTAATTCACAATATCTGTTCTGGCACTATTGTCAGTACTCAGAGAGATGATGTCACGCCCTTCAGCACTGGCAAAGAAATAGAAGATAAAGGGAAAGAATATGACATCTTTAGAGATTAAAGAGATGCTCCAAGAGACTCTGTATTCACAGTACGGAGTTTTCCTTAAGCAGTTAAGTTACTTCTGCCCCTAAAGCATGAACTTTGCATGCTTTCCATTAGTTTACCTGCTTGAATATTGTCTCTCTAGCTCTAGTTCTTCTCTGCCAACTCTATATTTCATTAACTACCAAAGTGGTTCCATCTTTATGTCTAAGACCTGCTGGGAACTGGACCATCTCTGCTGCAATCCTGTAGATTTCTGCTTAGACTTCTTAGCATAATGGAGTCTTTGATCTGAGTGACACCTTTCACTTGATGAACTTGAACACTAATAGCCACGGTGTAGATAGCTTCATTTACGTGAGCATCCAGATGAGCTATTTTCACACTCGTTGCTGAGATACCTTGGTTATTTACGTGGGTCAGAGAGGTCAACCATAAATTGTGGACAAGCATTCTTCCTGACTATAATAATATCGTTAAATTGGTGTCTAATTATAATGTAAACAGATGTTGTTCTCCTTGCTGAACACATCCAGTCGTTTTATGTATGACATTTTGTGAGACTAACATTTTCAAATGTCTGGTTAAATCTCTTACATCGAGTCTTTTGCTTAGCTACAAAGAAAGAGCCTCTAATTCTTACCAAGAAGAGTTGGATATTCCCCAAGTCTCTTAATTATTTCATTATAATCCAAGAACTATTGTCTATATTATTACCTCTCCATTCCAGAGTAGTAGTATTTTTGTTGCTATTGTGTTGTAGATTCTGTGTACGTTTACTTCTGGTTCTTGAATGGTTCTGACACAGTGATTCACCAACTAATGCTATTAAAATGAGCATAGTTCTTTGGCTTTGTTGGAGAAAATCTGCCAAAAGCCTAGAAGAACAAGAAAAAAGGAATGTCTTTTCAAAAGATACAAGTTTTGTATGGCAAGGTTAGTATATGTTAGCACAAGAAGTGCAGGTTATTTAATCTGTTATATATATTGCTATAGAATGGTGCTATAAAATGTTGCTCACAGATGAGAGTAGAAAACCATTTTCCTTTTGCACTGCTTCTTTTTATTCTGCTAAAGAAAAAGAAAGATGATAGTAGACCAGGAACAAGGTCACAGGAATTGCATCATCCCTTAGGGGAGCCATTTGGAAGAGGCTTCAATCAACAGAGCCAAACATGAAGAAAAATATGGTAGAATAATCTCAGGGTTATTTCACTCAAATGAGACTAAACAGAATTTATAGTGGTCTCCTTACTGCAGATATCTCAAAGCAATAGTCTCAGTTATTCACAGAGAGTTTCTTCTATCTCTTTTGAAAAAAAAAAACCAACCAACCAAACCAAAAAAACCACCAACTTAGAGAAACAAAGCTGAAAACAGAAGGCAAGATTTCTGCCCATCAATTGCATTTATAAATTGTGTTCCAGAGGGTAGCCAAGAACAGTTGGTGTAACTGTCACTGAAAAAAGAAATACCCATGAGCACGAGGCTTCCTTGTTAACATCTTCGTTAACGTCTGGAGAGGAGACCAAGCACCACGTTATCTGCATTCACAAATAACACCGTAGGGTTGAACGGTAAAATGACTGATGTAATACTGTTAAGAAATGAGAACCAGACACAAAGAAGCATAATTTAATTCAATGATAAATTGTGACAAAATGGAGTATTAAAAAGATAGCTTTCAACAGGGCAAGGACTGATTTAATTAAAATTAGAGCTCTGTCATGTGGCTTGTCTTTCCGTGCACTTTATTCACTCCCTATCCTATCAGTTATAGTTAGCTGGGTGAGAAGTTTGGTTGAGTTTTTACAGGTTTTGGTGGGTTTTTTAACCAACTGGTATTAATCTGTCTGTCTAACAAGTACTCACAGGTGATTATTTTTTTCTTCTGTCTGTTTTTTTGTTTGTTTTTTTTTTTTGTCCGTATCCAAACACCGCTTACAGTTCTGCCACACCAGGGCACTCTCTGCTTTTTTTCTCCATTCTCTTATTTTCAGGCTGTAGCCTTTAGCGTATTCAAACCTCACAAATCCTTGAAGATGGTGGATAAGGTGAATGCTGAATTGTCATTTACCGCCCAAGAACTTGGGCGTAGCTGCTGGAAACTAATGAGATTGATTTAAAACTGCTGAAAGAAGATCCTTCTCCTAACAACAGATAGTGAGCTGCTTGAATTGATTTCCACGGAGGCTGGGAAGGCAGATATTATCAGCAGGTTCAAAAAGGGATTAAACACTTTTACAAGCAGCATGCTCATAACCAGTCACTAATGGGAGTAAGCAGGGATTTAACTTCTAACCTCCCCGCTACGGCAGCTCTGGGTGCTGGGGAAATACGAGGGGCCAGGTCTAGGCAGTGTCTGGAGGGGACAGTGGCTCGTGACCCTGGCTCCGGAGGATGTGCCTGATGTTTTTAGTACAACTTGATGTTTCAGTCTTGACTTTCATGGTTACAAAGTGCAGGAGGCTTTTCCAGTGGCAGAATGACTGTTCTAATTATTTTTTCAGTAGTTTCCTGAGCCTTTCTTCACTATCCAAACAAACTGTAACACACCAACTTTATCTCGTAATGCACAATTGGTTATTATTTCAACTTTATTAAATATTTTTTAAAACCCAATTGAATCATTACCTCACTCTCTTATTTTATTTTTTCTTATGTGCCTTGGAGAAGTCTGGTTGCATGTAGATACAGTTTTCTCTAATTTACCAATTTTACTTATCTTTCCATCCCAGGGTACATTAGAACATTAGGGGAAACGTTGGCTCTTTTCCAGCACAGTAGCTGATTGTAATGGGAGATTATTTGGGTTTTTTTTTTAAGAACTTGGCCAATTCATTCTTAGATTCTTTCAGGATTATTGAATGAATCCCATCTGGTCTGCGTGCTGCATGAAGGGGAGAGGACAGATCCTACAGCCTGTGACTGGATCCCTCTACCTGCATGGTCCCTGCTGGTTACACTGGGGCTGGTTCATGGTTTTGTGGATGCAAACAGCAGGAGCTGGAATTAGTAAGTACTAAGTGGAAATTTTTCAGCATCCTGTGCCAGGAGCTCCTCCTTCTTTTCCAGAAAGTTTCTGGGGTGATGCATCCCTTACAGAAAGACTTTCTCAAGTCCCCCAAACCCAAGAGTAAGCACCAGCCAAAGCAAAATCTGCCTTGTGGAACGTGTCCATCACATCCCTGCTTAGGTCAGTATTTGGATATCAAAATTCTTTACTATAGCTTTATTTAGAAAAAATGCTCAGTTATCAGGACCAAACTAATAGAAAACATCTTTATTGCATATTTAAATTCTGGCACAATTCAAAGCAGTTGTTTGCATTTATTTGCTCTTTTTTCATATCTTTATAATAGAGAAAAGCTGCAGGTGGCTTTTTCTTTTTTTCCTTTGTTTTTGGAGGAAAAAGTGTTTGGGAAATAGTGAAGGAGTAAAACAATGTTATTAAAGACACTGAAAGACTAACGTGAAGAAACAAAAATGTTTCAAAATGACTTGCTTACAGCTGCAGAACATGTCATGGAGTAAAACCCACCTTCATTAAATGGGTGAGAAAGAATTCTAATTGTTTTGAAGTTCTTATGATCAGTCTGCATATGCTTCATTGTAAAGTGATACTAAAGTGCCTCAATTATGATTTGTATATTTTGGTGCCAGAAGGTTTTTTTCTTATGCTAAATTACTAAGTTCTGTCAGCTGCTGGGCTGTCATATAGAGATACAGTAAATCACATTATATTTTGTCATGGATTACACAGAGCAATAAATTTGGGAACAGAGATCAAAGTAGTTTCACAATCACATCTGAGTGTAGGAGGGGTGTTTAACTTGTAGAAAATCTGATTTAGGTGAAACTGTTGCAGTTCTTGTGTGAATTTGAAATGAATTTGAGTGTTTGCTTGAAAATGAATAAGGTACAAATCCCCAAAAGAGTTCTCCTGTATTTAGTTCCGAAGAGTTAATCCTGACCTACAGCTGCAGGATGGAGAAGGGATAAATAATTAAACATTGGGAATGTTAAGAGTCTCGCAATGTCTTGTTTATGTTTTTAATTGCTTTCATGATTGAGCAATCTATTCCATTCTCTTTTTAATTGAGACTTTAGTGGACTTGTGCATAGTTAGTCATCGGTGTGGTAATGCTTTCTGGCTCCCTCGAGTTGTCGTTCTGTTGGGGAGCTTTGTTGTATTTCAGACTACAAAAAGTAATCCAGCATAATCTTGCTAAGGAACAACGATTGCTTCAGATCATAGATTTGTTAGGGGATTTCGTCCTGTTTTCAGTGTTTGTCTTTCTGACTGCAGTAGTTTAGCTTTTGTTGGGCTCTCATCTTATGATGTAGCTTAGTAAATACCGAGTTAACTTGGTACCACTGAGCCTGTCCTTTGGTTTCCAGTTTTCCTTCTGCTTAATAAAAAAGGTTCTGTCTCAAACTGATGCACGTGTAGAATTTTTCTCTACTCATTCTCTCCGTAACACTTGCTTGTTATTGCCTTGCAAAATTCAATTTAAGGTGGCAATGGAGAATCTAGAAAATAAAAATTGCATTCTTACCCCTTTATAATCCTTTCAGGAGCCTTAGAGTCTCTCCTTAACAAAAATCAAGGCGCGTAAACTTTGCTGCTATAAAATGGTAAAGTGCATGGGTCTCTGAAACCTCTGATTTCTAAACGAACCGTGCATTGCAAAGCTCCTATTAAGTGGAATTTAACTGAGTCAAATCATGGACCAGCGTCACATCTTGGTGCCGTTGCCTTCTATTTGTGGAGAAAACTTTAGCTTTGACTTGCATCTTCAAAGATGTTTAGCAGCCTATCCCTTCGTGATTTTACTGGGTGTCAGCTGTTTGGGTACCAAAAACATCTGGGTTTGAGTGAGACAAACTATTCTGTAAACTTCTTTGATTTAGAGTGGGAGAGAGAGCCAGAGTGCACGTGAGCAAGTGAGGTGCCTGTGTAGCAGAGGTGCCCGGTACTGCTGGTGAATAAAGGCAGCTTGTAAAAGCACAAATAATTCCCATTGGCTGCATGGTTTATTTGTTAAAGGCTCTGAAAAAGAAAATGCCAGCGTTTCTGATGTAATGGCTTAAACCCACTTTAAATAACCATCTTAATTTAGTTGGACAGAGCAGAAGAAACCCAGGAAATATTACAAATTGTAATGCAGGACTGTATTTGCACTGTGCCCAGCTTAGGCATCTAGCTCCGGGAAAACTGGGCTTTGGTACCCTAAAGATGCAGTCTCAACATCTTCACGAGGTTTCCTCGGTGATTTGAGCGTTGAGCAAAAGAAGGAATCGCACCACGTTGTAAAAGCCACCTGCTTCCAAACTGTTCTGGCAGTGTCATAGTACAACTTCAGATTAAATGATATTTGCTGTCTGTCCTTAAATGCCTGATCCATCAGGACCAGCTTGCTTAAAGTATAGTGAAGGTATCAAACTATTCCATCTGATCAACCTGGACTTTTAATCATAACGTGTATTTGTACAAGGCATTCTATATTATTTATATATATATTTTAGGCCAGATGATGTGGTTGGTTTTAATCAGGGTGCCTGTCTCACTGCAATATTGAATAGGAATCAGCATTAGTGATGCTGGGAAGTATTTAGATGCTCAGTAAATCCATGCAGATGAAGTGAGTAATTGCGTACGGGTGTAAGGACAGTATAACTATGGCAGAGAAGATGTTTTTTGGTAGAGTTAACTGTCTCTATTTAATGCCTCTAACTAATTTCAAAGCAATTAGAAATACACTGTTGGTTTGAATGAAAAGACTGGAAAGCAGAGTTTTCCTAAGGCACAAACTGCACACGCAGTTTTTCAGTAGGTCCCCATTAAGCACTAAATTGGAGTATTTTGCAGAAAGGCAATTCTCTATACAGGTAGAGTGTTAAATTCATTTCTAGTCATTCCTGCTTTTTTTTCCCCAATGAAAAGTACTTAGCACGTGAATGAGGGGGGCTTCCTCTCCTAAAGATGTATGTTTAAAGGGGAAAAAAAAAAAGATTTCTAGAGCTACAAAAGCGGAACGTAGAATAGAATATTAATAGGATTTGGGGGTATGACAGATTGGGAGTTCTATCGTTCATTTTTAAAAGCCTTGAAGTCATTTGGTACTTGACTAATTATTCTGTTAACATCATTGTGGATATTGAACTCTTTTTAATGGTCTTTTGGGTGGTTCAAATTACACGTTTGAACTGGTAAGCTATTTTCACCGTTACACGGGGATTCAGCTTTCCATTTGGGTTTTGAGTGGTGGGGAGAGCAGGAGAAAGAACAAGAGCATTGGTGTAGGAAGTCACCGCCTGTCGGTGTTAGAGACACGTAAGGAAAAGAAATGGCTCAGGCTCTGAGGTCAAAACGAAATATTTATGTGCAATCAGATGAACTTAAAAGGTGATCTGCTAATCTCTGAAGTTTAAACAGATACTCTACAGAGTGTTTTAACATACTTAATAACAAAAATTGCTACAGTTAGCTGTTCTGAAGGTCATTTTCTTTTGACATCTGTCAAATTACACAATCTTGAATTTTGGTACAAAGCATAATGCTGTCAAACTTAAATAGAAATATTCCAGAATGTGGAGTGGTGTGTTGTTTTTTAAGGTAAATGGGCCCCATTTACATTAGTTCTTTGATGTTAAATTCTTTGCTGCACATCAGAGAACAGTTGCTTCTTCCCTGGAGCAAGTTTTCTTTCTTCTCCTTCCCCCACCCTTTGAATTATTATTATTTTTCTTTAAGTTTTCTCTCTCTTTTTTTTTTTTTTTAGTTTGCTTACACTTTTATCTAACTAATTATGGAGGATCAGCTTATGTATGGCCATCAGTTAGTTAGTTAGTTCGAGGCATTTTTGAGAACTTATTGCACAGAATCATTATTTCATAGCTGGCCCCCTAACCAGATTTCTGAAATCTCCTTTTCTCCTACTGAGTACAGGTGTCCTGTCTGTAACCCTCTAGATTATGGAAGTTATGTTTGCGGGAGTTTTGTTGTTTGTTGATGTTTGGCAGAGATTAAAATCAAATTGCAATCCTACTAAATCAATCACAAAGCTGTAAATCCTATATAGGTGAACAAGATTTCATTATGCATCCTTAGCTCGTACAGATCTATGCACATTTGGGTTGCAGGAGTTTTCCTGTTAATTTTATAGCATGATTGAAGTCATTTAAATTTTCCAAATTGAAACTTTCCATCCAAAAATCCCCATTCCAAAGCTGGAAAATAAGCACGGATTTTTACTGTTCCAAAAAATTCTTAACAGCTGCATTTTTGAAGAATATTCAAGTGTCTTCCTGGATGCCGATGGAGGATGAAGTTGTCCATGTGCCTGCCAAGCCCATAGAGGCTGGAGCTACTGTCCACACCAGAGGTGGCCGTGCTGGCCATGTGTTCTATCAAGTGGAACTAGAACTAAAAACCCCCTCTACTACACCTTACACCTTAAAAATAACATCTGAAAACTTTGTAATTAGGGTAGGACGTGGTATGCTTTAGTGATGTGGTCCCATCGTAGATCCTTTGCTCTTTTATTCTTAGTAATACTCTCCTGCTCCATGAAAGGAAAACGTGACTGTGTTGGAATAGCATCCATTAATTCGGATACCACATCTGGAGTGCTAATACCTTCTTTAATTTTTACGTGAAATGTTTTGTGGAAGTCGATGCAGTTTTGCTCGGTGACCACAATATGATGCTTTAAGGCTTGTTATAGAATTATAGTTGGTTTTTAAAACCAATTAACTGTAACAAGGACATAATCTTTTCAATGCAGAAGTCCTCACTCTGTAATGTAAAATAACTGCATGTAAAATTGTCCTAATCAGATAATTTTAGCTAAAATACGTATTAACTGTGTGAAACTAAACAGTAGTTAATTTTTGAATCGGTGGAATTCCTCTATGGCTTATCCAATTTAAACCTTTTTATTCTAAAAATGGATATTACAATTGATATTTCTAACAAGTTCTTGCCAAGTGTGAATTTCAACGGCTACCTCTCGCGCATGGAAAACTAGTTGAAGACCATTAACTGTATTTGCAACGCTGCCCATTGCTGTAAAAAGAGCTAGACTTTAATGAATACTGGCTGACCCTCCAAATGTTCACCTTCCAGTTGGATTCTTACTCATTATGTATCTGGAATAGCACGTAATGTGAAAACGAGGGAATGCCCTTGAAATAGTTCAGAATAGTTCAACTTAAATTAGTTTAGGTTTTAAAAAGGGAAAACTTCTATTTCTCCAGTAAAAGACAGCAGTGGAAAAGAGCATCACCGTGAATTAAAACTCTCCGGCTGACCAGTGTACTTTAACTGCCTTCTCCAGAGCTCCACTGGTTCTGCCTGCGTGGTTTGTGACGATGCAAGACCTGCACGGTGCTACAGATCTAGAGGGAAAAGCTGAAGCCAGCAGGCGTCCGTACGTTTTAGTGCCACAGGGTCAAGATAGCCAGTTTTAGACAGCTAGAGCCAGTCTAAATGTGGGTTTGACATCTTCAGGGGAAGTTTTGGTAGCTCAGGACCACTGAAAATCAGACCCCTCCAATAAGGATGTTCGGGACCGCAAGTAAAGGCAAGAATTTGTGGTTTCTTGATGACTGGGAGACAATTTATAAATCTTTTGCTAATTGGAATTTTTTTAAGCTGTTATAAAATAAACTGTTGTAATTGCCTTTAAATAAATGGGTAGGATATACTTTCTTTGCTTTCAGTTAGGAAAAAACCCACCAAAATTCAGCATAACTTTCTTTTGGATCACCTCTGTCATGTCTGTCGGAGGTCATCCTAGTTCTGCTCAGTGTGAACAAACAAGTCCTAAGTTGTTTATGGAAGTTATGAGTGGGTTTTTTATTATTTATTGGGATTTCTTCTGTGGGTTCAGGAGGTTATAAAGCTGCTTCTATGAAAGATGAAGACTTTTACCCCAGGCAAGTTGAGTGAGAGCAGCTGTCATGTGAGCTTCTTTGCAGTGCCTTCCCAACTCGGATCTCCCCCTTTCTGGGAGTAACAGCAGTTTATAGGAGTACTGTAATTTATTTCTTACCTTTTTTTTTTCCCTAAAGATAAACTGGCAGTTTCAGTCACTTTATGATATGCTGCAGGGGTCAAACTTAATCTGAAACTAGATGACAGTACCATGGAAAGAGTGTTAACATGGGTCAGCCCCAGAACCAAGAGGAATGTAGCAGGCACAGGGCTGTCTGGTGTAGCTGCTTCTGTGTTCCTGCTCTCTTCTTATTTATGCAGCCCCACAGTGTTTGTGCTGCACTTTAATGATAAATGTAGAAGAATTGGATTTGAATCTGATGCTCCAGAAATCTTGTATACGCTGATTTAAACCAATATGTAATGCTATTATCTCTATTGATAGCAAAAAACCCAACCAAAACGTGTTCTCAAAAGTTCTGCACAAATTTGATAATCGGTTTAGAGTAACTTTTTTAGTAGATTTCTTAGTACCAACAAACGGATGAACCAGTGGCCTCCGTGTGTTTTATAATCTTGGAATTTGAAGGGATTCAAGATCTTAAACTGCAGTATCATGGAAACTTGAAGATTATTTTTAACTGGCTGCAATATCCTTACACAAAACTGCACCCTGCATAACTGCTTGGATTGTATAGGATGATTCGAGCCCTCTCCTGCTTGGGTGGTGACAAACACTCTCTGCAGCTTTAAGCTCCTAAATTTATAGTCCAGTAAAATCAATAAAACTATTTGCTTGACTGAAATCCCTGGTGTTTGCAGAAATGGAGTTTCAGTCTTGCAGCTGGATCCAAGCAGGGTTCAGAGGCATCGGGGGGGTTGCCCTGTGGCTTCTGCGGTCCCCAGAACAAGCGCTGGCGCAGGGGCAGCTGAAGGAGCATGTGTTTGTGTGCTGGATGCTGTGCCATAAAACTAAGGACGACAGATCAAAGATTTGAACACGAGGTCAGATAGATTTTGAAAACTTAATCAGCTTAAATTTGCTTCAGAACTCAGCTTTGTAATATTCTGTCCCCCTAAGAAAATATTTTTCTTAGACACCTGTCCTCAAATTGTAGAGCCAAGAACATGAGAGTGCTTAGCTGGTTCATCTGAGGACAGCGTTTTGGGGCAGCTCTAGCAATATAATACCGTGGCACTTTGCAAGAAAAATACAAATCAGATTTGTGTCCTAAAATTAAATTGAGTTTGTTTATTCATCATCATTATTATTATTGAATTATTTCTGAAAACAAATGTAAAGGAAAAACCTTAAGAGCCATTTTTCCCCAGAATTAGAGAAACATTTGCTTATTGGATTCCATGATGACAAAGCAACCTTGTTTTGTTCTTTATCATTGATTTGTGGAAAAAAAAAAATACTAGGAGAAGGCAAGAACTGTATGTCCAAGAGCTCCCCCTCGATTCAGCTGCATGTTGAGTTGCTTTTCAGTGTAAACGCCACCTTTAAATCGGAAGGGACGTGCAGTGGGACAAAAGGCAGTGGCAGGCACCAAGCTGAGACATGAAGTTGTGTCCTCCATGTTGTGTTGTACCCTGGCAGCCTGTGCCTGGGACTTTCTCCTCACCTTTTCCCTACGTTTAGAAACAGTCCCTGATAAACTTGTGCGTGTGTAGCCTCCTTCCCCTGCCGCACACTCGCTCTTTTTTTTTTTAATCAGCAGAAGTCTTTATGTTTTTCTAATAATTGGCAGCAGAGGTACAATTTCTCCCCTCTTTTAAGTGATGAATAGTTGGCCCAAGATCAAAGGCAAGCCCTTGCGGTTTTTTGGCTGCCACAAAAGGGCGTTGGAGCTGGCGCGGGTC